>VZTB01016981.1:41721-54824 GCA_013397245.1 Thryothorus ludovicianus | reverse complement strand
ATGGCAGTTTGCCTAATCAGAAACAACAGCCTTCTCTTATTTTCTCCATTTTCTGGATTTAAAAGCTTTGCCCTACTACCAAATTATGTATATCTATCCATTATATAATAAATTATAAGAAATGAAATAACAGCAAATAAAAACTCATAAAGATGAAACATCAGTCAAAACCTAAAATTGTACTGAAAAAACAATTAAAAAAAAAGAAAAAATGAAATCACAGACTTAAAATCCAGCCCCACTGAACCAAACTGAAACACTGATTTAAAGTAATATTGAATAATGTAATTTTCTTATTTACATTCACTTTTACAGCATTCAGGACTTCAAATTTTACTCTGCATCCAGGAAGATGAAAACTTTTTTAAAAAGAAAGTTGAACTATCATGTGATTAAAGTACCTAAAAGGAATCCTACAAAAATTTCCTGTGTTTGGTAAGACAAGGAGTCACATAATGAGATAGCACACTATACAAGGCTGAAATTCAGCTCTACTTTCAACAATTCATAATTGGTGAACAGTTAATTTTTGAAATGATGAACTGAGAATATAGTGAATTTGGAGAAAAGTCCTAAGTGAGCTCGTACAGCAAGTCTTACATTTCAAGGAAGTCAATAAATTAGAGATTATTGTGTGAAAGAAGATGTAGGAACAAGCAAATCTTACATGTGGGAAATTAAAATAGATATATTTGAAAACTCAGCATTGAAAACCTTGAGAAGTACAGATTTGTTTACAATAAAATATTTAAGGATTTTAATAAACAAGATCAAGATACCAGGAAAAGTAGTGGCATCAACAAGAAGGGCTAAATAATGGGGATAACGGATACATTTTGTTAATTTAATGAAAGATGGCAAAAGTAAAAGCACTATAATAGATAATTCTGTTTACTGACTTTTAAGGTCAGGAAATTGTTTTTAATTGCCATGGTTGCAATTAATTGTATCACTTATTTGTTCTGCAGAAGACTTCTTGTAAAACAATGGGGAAACAGATGCTGGCTTTGAACTTAAGCAGAGTATCAAGTCAGAATGTGGAAAAAAAAGGCTGTGCCTACAAGTCAAAACATCTGAATTAACAAGACGAAAACACAAATTTAACTATTTGAATATTAACTTCATTACAAAAATTTATATAAGTGAAAAGAAAAAAAAAACATTAGTACTTTCTAAGCTACAATGATATTAAATAGAACACTATCATAATGTGGTGCCTGATGTCTTAAGCATATATATGCATTCTCATATACATAATTTCCCCAATATACTATACTACTATACTTTGGTATTTGTTTTCCAAAAAGCTACAGTCATTTCAAAAAAATCCAGCATGTTTGGTTTGGTTTTTTTTTTTAGAGAAGAGCAGTAGAGATTAATGTCCTAGTGGATGTAAAAGTCTGTGTTTGTTGTTAATTTTTATTATATCTATTGTGTTAGAGACCCATAAATGCTGTCATTCTGGATCATTTGATGCATCTCGCTCAGTCTGTTTGCCTGTGTTAGTTGACAACAGATGTTATTACATCTTGTAACAGATGTTGTATTTACTCTACAAGTGATACTGAAGAAATCATAACAACAGAAAGAGGAGGTAGAATCCACCTTTCCCAAAGATAACTTCTTGAGGTCGATGGGTCTGAACAACAGCACATGGCAATAAGGACATTTAGCTCTCTCTTGTGGATGTCTTTACAGCACTGTTGCTCAATTCTGGCCTGACACCTTGGTTTTGTATCTGGTCACCTCTGCTGTTTAAATTATGTTATCCTGCAGTGGGGGATTTTCGACAGGATCATCATATTCATTGTTGTACTAGCTTCTTACCAGAATCAAGGACTTGCAAATCTAAATGAAACTCACTGCAAAGTCCAATTAATTAAGTTTTGGGCTGGGTTTTTGGTGTTTGGGGTTTTTTTGGTTGTTGTTTTCTTTGTTGCTTTCATATGTATAAACACAAATAATTAAATGCTGTTTAAAAAAAAAAAAAAAAAAATCTGTAATTAAGTGGGAAATTTCTGGAAGACAGATTTCAACAGAGTTTTCCAAAGAGCTGTCTCCTCATTTCTCCTCTCCCCTCAAATCAGCATATTGGAAGTATGCATTTGTACTGTAGTAATGAGGAGTTAATTTACAGCTTCTTCATTCCTTATTTGGAGAAATCCATATGAAGAGGGGAAACTATTTTTGCTCTAGGAACATATGGAAAGAAACAGGGGAATTCACATCTCACATTATCCATGATCTTCAAAATCAGAATAAAGACAAAGATATTAAAGATGAACTGAACACCTTTGTATTTAAAAGTATGATTAAATACATCACATTTCTCCCACTTTTTTGATTTCTACTTGCTATTTTGATTACACTTACAACATTCTTATTCTCTTCTGTTGTCTATGAAAGTTGATTTCTCAGTTTGATAGAGCATAAGGTCTTGGGCTGTAATTCACTTTATATTGTCAGTATCAGTTTGACTACACCCTCTTCTATTCTGCAAAGAATTTGTTTTTATCTTCAGTCTTGCATTTGTTGGATCAAGTTGCTAGCTACCATAAGGTGTCAAAGTCTACTAAAATTATGTTACTGATAAAATCTGTCTCACGTTTACTGGCCAGAAAAAGCTATTGAGAAGAGTCAATGTTACATTAAATATTTTGCTTAGATCCTGGGCTGCGGAAAAAGACAGAGTAGAGCAGAGTAGTGTAATTTTTTTTTCCCCTTTGGCAAAGCACTATCTTAAAATGGTTTGGATTACAAATTTTTAAAAATCAATAATTTGTACATATTGTACAAGCTCACTATATTTCATATTGCTTATGCTTCTTATTCACAAGAGTTTGAGCCTGATGTTCTCATTTTAGAGGTCCTAGAAAACATCTTCCATGTTGTGATAAAAAATAAAATTTTTTGTAGGTGCTACAATGGCATACCTACATTGCAGCCCCCAAAACATCCAATTAATCCAATATAAAATGCAAGAGTTTAAGTTCAGATTACTTTCAAGCTATTAATGTTGCTTGTCTGCTGACCAGATAAAATTACTGGAGGGATGTTGACTGATGTAACTGACCAAAGCTGAAATTGTTTTGTAAAAATAAAAGGTACGGGTAATTTCCTGAGCTGCATTCATCAGGGAAAAACGATACAATATCTAAGGGAAATATTCATCTGTCTAATACAAGTATCACTGCAGATTTTTTGTAACAAATATCATTTGACCAATAACATATTCATATGTGCATTACGAAAATAAATTTTTATGGGGTTTTTTTTTTGTTTTGACATTAAAGAAAAACNGACATTAAAGCAAAACATAATTTTCAGTTTTAGAGACTAGAAAGACACAACAAAGTATGCTGCTAATATCAGTTTGCAAATACAGCAATGCAATAAATATTTTAAGTACATTTCTGAAATTCATAATTACAAAGTAAAATGCCATGGTCACAATGTTGCTCTCATATTCCTGATTTGTTCTTATTTGAGCACATAGGGAGGCAACGAGTGTATTAAAACCCCAGCAGGAGCAATCAGGGCATTTAGCATCTTGCAAGTTGCTGGTGCTCAGCAGTTTTAGGGGAAACAGAAAAAGCGCTTTGCAAGTGCATGCACAGGGTACTACGCTGCAGCGTGGTGCTGTGATACCTAAAGTAGCCTCGTTTGTGAACCAGAAATGTGTTCATTATGCTTGGGCTAATTATAGCCTGAGAAGTCTTCTTGAGGGAAGAACCTAGAGAGCGATGAGATGGAAAAAGAGATGATGGAATAAAACAAGAAAATATTTTGAAGTCGAGAAATTATACACTTGAGGATTTTCTTGAATATGTTTTCATTAAAACACTTTTTTTATCTTACAAGGTGGAACAAGATTTGCTTGTCTTGATTAATTTTATTTTTTTTCTTAAAAAGGAAAAAACGAAGTAGACTAAGATATTTTTTGGACAATCAGCATTTCATCAGAGCTAAAAATAGAGATTATAATATTGTTTGCTCATGTAGGGAAATGGTGCAGCAGAGGTCAAAAATAGCTTTACCATTGCTCCAAAAGGAACATGACTAAGCTTAATTAATGTGTAATTCTACAAAACATTTTTAAACATGTATCTAACAGTCATAACTGTTATGTCTCTTAATGGTTACAATAAGTTCTAAGAGAAGAATGGGATATTTTTGTTGCTCTTGATTAAATTTCTATTTTACCTCTTCATTTGTCTTGTATTTATTCCATTCCAATCATAATTTTAGGTCAAAGTACTACAAATTATTTGGCATATCAACCAAATTATTTAGCATATTTTTAATTTTTAGTGCATCATTCTATGGTAAAAAATTTGATTTCTTCACTGTTCAATGTCTATGTTTTTGGGGTTTTTTTTTATTTTAATAAATCTGAAGTCATATTCCATTGATTAACATTACTGCTAGTTTTTTTTATTGTAAAAACAACCAATCAACTAATTGAAACTGCAACAGCTTGTTTATTTTCAAAACTTTTAAACACAATTTTTACACACGCACAATTGTACAACACTGATAATTCAACACTACTGGCTTCAATTTTTTTAACTTGCCAGTTAACATTGAGGGTTGTAATATGTTGTTGTGCAAGACTCTAAATTCACACTCAAACTCTTGTGTAGCATAAGCAAACTAAAATTTTGAATTTGTACACTATGTAACTTCATTCATATGCTTTCTTTCATTTACGGAAATCCATCACTTAAATTATATATAGGTAATTTATCCTAAATAAAAAGACTAAGATAGCAAATCCTAACCCAGACTGATTTTTTTTTTTAAACCTAATGTAGCAGCTTCTAAACGTTGAAATAGTAGGGAACTATGCTGTTGGTTTATGTCCCCAAAGAAATAAAGAGCTGTTACAAATTAAACTCATTTAACAGCTCTACCGATGATGGAAATAAAACTGAGAAAAGTATACCACAACCTTTCACAGATACTCTTTTTTTCCCTTAGGTTTAATGTTTAGGGACTAATCAAACAGATTTTTTTAATCAATAGACTAGATATGACATGGATTAAATGCAAGGAGCAGATCCACTGAATAAGCAGAGTCTATTTCTATAAGCCTACTTGGCAATATAAAGGCACTTGATCAACTTCAATCCTTTTGCAATAAGAATTCCTTAACTGAATTTATTTCATTAGAAAAAAACAGGGGCTCTCTCATTGTCTTTACAGGTCTGCACAACATTTAAAAGCAAAAGTTAAGTTTATATTAAAAAGATATTACTTCCCAGAGAATTTGAAGGAGTCTTTTGAAGCAAAACAGTTAGTACATTTGAATAAACTAAGCTATTTTTAAAATTAATGCCTATTGTAACTTAATAAAAAGTTCTGTCCTCTGAATATGAAAGTTGTGATTCTCATATTTTTAATTTTCAAATATTTGTCAGATCCTCCAGAACAGCATTTGTTCACGACATTTTTATATCTATATTTTCATTCACTCATTACATTCATATTTATAGTTGTTCCTATATTTTTCTATCTACAGATAAATACATGAAATTTTAAAAAGTGTGGATTTGTTTTGAAAAACCAGTATTAATTTTTTTTTTAAATTTACTCAGCTAATAGACACTGTGTGTCAAGGGCATGAAAGTGACTTACAGTATATGAAAGCTCACCAAATGTGGCATTTGTTTTGCTGCAGTTCAAAATTTTAAGTTCCACGCTATATTTTAGCATGGCTCTTGAACACACTATATTCAGCCAAGACAAATCTCTGTTCATGAAAGGATCTAGATTAGCTTCAAAGTAGTTGAAGACAGTACTGCAAAAACATAGTTGATATATACACAGCTGGAAAAGATTTAAGAAGCTGACAAAAAGGTGATGAAATTTGTCTAAATGTAGTTGAAAACACATCTTTATTTGTATCCAATATGTATGCACCTATCTGCATAAGCAGGCTGCATGTCTAAAGTGGGTGTCACAAATGGTGGTCAAACTAATTAATCAAAGGTGCTGACACAGAAACATTTTTTCTTCTTTTTCCCCATTCTGTTATTACTCTGCTACTGACCACATCACTCTTGCCCAAGTCTCCACTTCTGGAAGAAATTGAAATTTCTTTCCTACTGATGCAGTATGAATTGTAGAATAGAAGACACAGGGAATGTGGGTTTTGCTGTCAGTGCAGTGACAGCATCTATTATATTATCCCACTTCTAAACCTCTCAGTAGCCTCCCTACCACTTTAAGTAGGAGAAAAATACACAATGAATAATCACAAAATTCAGCTAAATGTTGTTTACTCTGTACTTACTGTACCCTATGGGCTATTCAGAAACACCTTCCAAGCAACAGAGCACTCTATCAGTCAGGTGAACTGACTGATAGACATCTTCTTGCAAGTAACATCTAGTGAAAATCACCATTAGAATAATGGAAATATTGTTTGTTCATTTCCTGCAGACATCTTAAATCAGAGGTAAACAAATTGGAAATTCCTCTTAAGAAATGTCCTATCATTTTTCTTGAACCAGTGTATTCAACCCAGCTTGCAACTGTTGAAAATTCTCACAGGTTGCTGACCTGACAAAGGATTTTAATCAATGTGCACATCGATGTCACCAAGAACCACTAGTCTCACTGACATAAAGCTACTGAGAAAGATAAAATCTTGGCCAAATATTCTACAGTAGACTGGGGCAGGTTGAATGCTTATGACATCATTACCGCTTTTATTGGTGAATACATGCATCGACAGATATGTTTATTTCTGTATAGTATTTTCAGAACACTCTCACAACGAAGGGTAGAGTCACTGCGCTCTTCACAATATACATATAAACAGTCATCTACTTGAATTCAGTGACTTTTTTCACTAATAAGAAAGAATGTTTTTCAAAAGTCTGCACACAGCTAGCCTACCTGCCCAGATGATGTTGGGGAAAAATGAAAATACTATATTTTCCTGTGACAAAGTAAGTGGTTTGAGCTACAGCTACATTAAAAGGAGAGAAAATAAATACCTGAAGTTTGTTCCTACCTTGACTAATGTCTTAAAATTATTTAAAATTAGAAGAGTCTGTGTATCCTTTTAGTCCATATTTTTTTCACAGTTCCCCACCTCAGAGGAAGGGGTGGTTGCTCCCCAGAGCGATGGCACTGGAGAGGAAAAGAAGGACTGAATGTTTGCAGAAGCACTGAATAAAGGTGGGGGCCTTTATGATGGAGAGCAGGCAGCTCACAGAAGCTGGAGAGCTTCATTCTCCCTTGGGATGAGGACATGCCAGGTGTTCCCAGATCCAGATACACTCCTAACAAGGGGCTGTCAAAGGATGTCTTTGATGTGTAGTGTCGATAGAGATGCTGACAGCAAATGGAAGTATAATGTTTGTTACTATACATTGTCCACAAACACTTACTTCTCAAGTATCTCAGTCCAACGTGCATCCCAAATATTCAGGACTCTGACTGGACAGCAGGGTCATGTTTGATCAAAAAAGCTGCCAAATGCTTCAAAAAACATTAGCATTAGCTCCTCTGAGGTACTACTTTGATGCTGGTGCTGGAGTGGTCCTTTACACACTGACTTATTTCAGAGTCAAAGGCATGAGCAGAAGACCTAAAGTACAATCTATCATTAGTACTTCAGATTCTGGGGACAGTCAGAGGTATAAATTTCTTAAGTACAAATATAAAGAGTTACAGATACTATTCTGAAAAACATCTACAGGTGTTACTGTAACATTCAAAAGGTGCCCCTATGCCTTGGTATTTAGCTCACACTCTCACATGAACATTAAAAGCCTCTCAAATTCCCAGTTTTTCCACTACTCATCATTTTCTCTTCATTACACAATAATCCCCCCTTCCATACTAATTCTTTGTCTCCTTTAGTCTATTTATTGTCCTACTCCCAAATTCCTGCAGTATATGTGTTGCCCCAGTCCTTCATCTACCAGTCATCCTTTTTCACTCCTTCATTGTTAATCTTCATTCTCAAACTAATCTTAATACAGGTGCCTGTATTAAGCATTTGGGTTAGTTAGCCCAGGTACAGAAATCCCTAAAAGGTAGCCCTGTCTCTATAATCACATGCCTTTCACTAACTGCTCTAACACACCTGTGAAGGTATATCACATAATTATTTGCATTAATGTGTCAAAATTCATTCTTACACAACAGCTGAAAAACTCCCCCATCGAGTGTGGAGAGGGCATTTTGGGGAAGGGTGCAACAGCCACTTTGCTTTATCTCTCCTAGCATGTTCATTTATTTAGTCTCAATAAAGCACTGTGAGGCTTGAAACTACACTCTTAGTAATTCTGAATGTTTGCGAAGCAAAGCAAGATGTGTCTGCTTTTTGCATGGATGCCAAGGAAACACAAGACAAGAATTACATCTATCAGTATCTAGAAAAGCTAAAGTATGGATTGACTTATCGAACATTTATAAAAACCAGAGCACAACTTCATCCTGGAGAAATTCTGTCCCAATTGCTCAAACTTTTCTCTCACCTCTTTTCAGTCTGTTCTTAAGCATCTTTTTCTTACTTTCCAAATTCTTTCTTACCATGCTCACACCTGTGCTTTCCCCCTCTCCCTCCTCCCACAATATTTTTAGATCCAATTTGGTCTGAAGCAAACCCTGTGGCTTCTCCTGCCTTCCAGATGTTCAGTGTTTTTCATGCTACCTCCCTCTAGACTGTGTAGAGCACAGGTAAGATACTTTTCTCTTAGGAATTGAGAAAAGGAAAGGCAGTGAACAGGTTGAAACAGTAAACAAGAGAGAGTTTCAACAGCCAAGAAAGCAAGACTGTGAGACAGAAGACAGAATAGTTGAAGATATGAAGCAGCTTATCTTCAATCTTTCTCTCCCCAGCAGCGTTTGCTTCCTATAGCTGAGTCTGGATCACAATGACAGAAACATCTCTCCAAACTATTTCATTGTAGCCCAACATCCTATTGGGGAATATTTCCAGTTTCTTATTAGCATTCTTGAGAAACCTAAGGCAGACCTTGCAGCAAAACCTGTCCGTGTAGAAAAACACAACAGCAGACGCTTTTGGCCAGCTTGAGAGAAGAATGTAAGGGTCCTCCTGCCTGCACCCAGCCACTCCAGCCTCAGAGTGCACAAAATTTGAGCTGCAGAGGACAGAGGTAAGGGAAACACTGCTGCTAATGCAACATTCTCCAGTTATAAACATTCCTTCTTTTCATGCTGCTTCAACTCTTAAATTTTCATCTCTCTGCAGATGCTGAAAAATATCCACAAATTAGAGACTTCCGTACCTCAAATGAAACTAACATATAAAGGGGAACATTTTTACAAGTGAAATGAATAGCTAGAGTCTATACAAACACTGATCTCCAGATAGGATATCATCATAAACACTGAGAAATAAAATTAATGTTGAATGATAGCAGTACTATGCTCCCAAGAATAATAATCAGATAGAAATGTTTAACTGCCTGTGACTGAGGACTCCTGTATCTTGTTATAACTCACCTCCCTACAGAGTACATGCCTCCTTCTAAACATAAATATTTGAAATTATGATTCATGTGTATTTGAGTATGATAAAATGAGCAGGAATTATAAAGGTTTCATTTTTTAAAAATGGTATGAATTAAAAGCATAATCTAATCATAAAAACAAAAAAGTCTCTTTGCACTATTATGTTTGCTGTTTGGGCACTTTTATGTAGTGTTTTTGAAACTGTTTTTGAACAGCAAGAATTAGCTCTGAAAAAATCTGGAATTCCAAAATGTTTTACTTTAGACAAACTATTTTTTAATTGATTCATGCATTAGCAGCGCTGAGTAAATACAAAAACCTGGTTTTTATTATTTTTAATTATTTGTCCTGTTTTCTCCTTACTGAAATCTACTAAATCTGTCACCTCTGTTACAGGTAAACAGTTTGTAATACTTTGAAATAATAACACTTATTTTTTTCCAAGGGAAATTTTTAAAGTTAGGAGTAAAATATCAAACTAGAGCACCTTCTGTTGGTCTGTCATTACTTATTATTTTATAAAGAAGAGATCCTAAAAGCACCAAAAGAATGTTCCAAATTCTCTTTAATACATCTCACCCTAATAAGGAGCATAAGGACAAGGAGCTGACATCTCACTACTGTGCATCTCACTAGATAATGCTGTTTCGCAGACTTCTAAAAGTTTTATTTTTCCTTCAGATAATTTTTCTTTCTTTTTTTCGAGGGTGCTTGATAAAGCAGCAAATTCCTAAGATTTCTTAGTAGTGTGTTCTGCACATTGCCTGTGATCTTGAGTGATGTATAAAGGATACTGACTTATTCCATATTCTTTTTATCAATTTAAACAGAATTAAGTGGCCTTTGTTAAGGTGCCAGTCTTGGCTTTGAACACGCCAATTTCTGTACCTTACTACATCAGACTCCTATTCTGTTACACACAAATAGTAATTGCCACGTCACACTATTGTGAAGGTAAATATTATGACGTGATGTTCTCACCTACTGTAGCAAAGTAAGATGGGCAGTGCTTTATAAAGGACAAAGATGTAAGTTCATACATGTTAAAGGATAGAGATCTTAGGGCCTAAATTTCTGAGTGGTTTTTTCGATACATAGATCAGTATTTACTGTTCTAGAAAATTTCCCTTTAAGGGAATTTAGAGTTCTGTCACTTTCTCCTCTTTAGGAAAGCTGCTCTCAGTTTAGTGGATTCTACTCCAAAGTTACATTTAGTGAAGTTATCTGCAGGAGAAACCACTAGAACTATGAAACATAAAACACAAAACAGTGATGTGTGCTTGTGGATGACCAGTGCACGCAATTTTATGAAGACCATTCCACTGGTTTCAGTAGGAGAGAGATTGGATTCTATGAGCCAAACCATTTGAATCAGTGAAATAATATATTTTTCTTCATCAATAGTCTGTTTCTTCTAGATGTGAGAACATAAGACACTTAGGTCCTGAATGCAGTATCCTCTCGGAACAAAGTTACTGAAAAAAAAAAAATCAGTCTAGTCTTCTTCCTCACTCATGCTTTTGTTGGCACTTTTCAGCCAGTGGTAAGTTTGGTAGGCTGTGATGTTACTTTCTCTATCATTTCATTTACCATAGATTCTGAGAATACCTGCCCAGCTTTGCAAAAGCCATTTGGAATTTTTGGATATAAGACAAAGCTTGATACTTTACCTGTTCAATCAGTGGGACTATTGTCATTAATTTTGGCAAGGTATGGAGTTTATCCAAAACAGCAAGACAAAAATATCTTTCTATTTGCATTTACAATCTTTTGTAGAACTTTTTGCCAAAAGTTAGAGGATTAGAGAGAAAAAAAAAGGAAAAAAATAATTTAAAATTATATAAATGGTTTTGGGGGTGTGGGGAGGAAAACAAGGCTAAAAGTGCAAGAAAGGAGCCTCAGATGCAAGGAAGAACAACTTCAAAATTATTAAAATAAAATGTAAAACCAATTGCATTTCCCACTACTGAAGTTTTAAGGAGCAGCTATGGTTCTGAAAAGGTCATTTATCTAATACAGAATTGTAAAATATTTTTTGTGTACATCAATAAATATATATTTAAGAGAATAAAATCAAACCCAAAGTGCAAGGTGTGGATGAGAAAAAACTTACAATCTACATCTGTGACATTTGACATTACACGAGTACTACAAAAAAACCCAAACACAACTCTGATTTATTACATTCTGAAGGTACAAACACAGCAAAGCCACCTAAAAGATACTGTTGTAGCTTTATTGAAATGTATTTACGAGCATAGGAACTACTGGGGTCCTATTCTGAAAAGCTACAAAACAAGGCAAACCGAGAACACGCAATTTTTTTCTATGTGCAGAAGTTTACTAGAATAATTTATAAAAACAAATACACTAATGTCTTCAGAAATCATTGGACAACAACATAATATGCCATCAAACAAACCCTCGAAGTGCGTTAGGAATGGCAACTTTAGGCTACAGGGTTTTTTGTGTTTTATTCAGAAGGCAAAGTGATTTTTCTGTTTGTAATGACGTAAAGAACTGTAGATTCGTAAATGTTGATCTATAAACTATCACTGTTGTGCAAAACTATGTAATATAATATCAATAACTAAAGACACTTTCACCTTTAAAAATACAGGATTAATCTAGTCTGTAAAATATGCATCTATGAAATGGAAACGTATGTTGCTCTCCAACTATCATTTTCTATCACAGTCCAGAAAACTGAGGGGAAGGCAAGGATAGAACAGGGCCATAGGAAAACCGAGTCACACACATCACTCAAGCACTCTGCCCCCTCATCTACGCGGCTTTGTGACAATGAGCACCCATCGGTCCCACGGCTCCTGCCACTCTCTGCCGGCCCGGCCGCAGGCCCGCGCGGGCCCTCGGGGCAGCCGCAGCCGACGGCGCCTCCGAGCGGGAGCCGGCTCCCGGGCCTTGCCCGCAGAGAGCCTGCCCGAGGCGGCGGGTGACACCGGCCAGAGCCCAGCGCAGCCGCCAGGATTCGCACCTGGGCTCCGTAAGTCGCGGGTGGGACACCCAACCGAGACGGCCGGCCCGAGATGCTGCTGATGCTGCTCGCCTTCCCATACCTCCCCCCCTGGCACCCTCCCGATTCGGGTTTCCTAGCCTGCCTTTCCGCCAGATCCAAGCGCAGGAGTTTCCTCCGGACAAGTGCAGCCACATGCGGCACCACCCCCCACCCCCCACGCTCCATCCCAGAGCTCCGCGTGGGGCCGGGACGGGAGCGGCGCTCACGCTTTCTCAGCCGCGCGCAACTTCACGGGGCGGCGGCGGGCGGGCCCGGCCCAACCCTACCCTGCCCTGCCCTGCCCTGCCCGCCTCCCACGGCCGGGCCTCCCCGGCCCTCCCGTGACCGCGGGGCCACCATGTGCATCTCCCACCCCGCGCCTTCCTCCCTCCCTCCTTCCCTCCCCTTCCCCACCGCCTGCGCAGGCAGGATGCGCGCGGCACCGCCATCCCCCGGCGGGAGCCCTGCGCGGTGCGGTGCGGTGGGGCGGGCACCCGCTCCCCCGCCGCGGCCCGGCCCCAGCGGAACCGCGGAGACAAAGTTTGCGGCGGCGGCGGCGGCGGTGCCCGTGCAGCGCGGGGCAGGCCGGGCG
>VZTB01016981.1:17732-40460 GCA_013397245.1 Thryothorus ludovicianus | reverse complement strand
CGCCGCCGGCAGCGCGGGAGGGACCCGGCCCGGCCGCGGGGCACCGCGCACGGAGCGCGGAACGCCTGCCGTGTGCCGCACGGGGCGCTCCGTGGCCGCCCGAGGGGGTACGGAGCGTTTCGCGCCCTCCCCGGAGGGGTGGAGTGGGGATGGGGAGCGCCGGCTTTGGGAAGTTCCTCGGTGACTTTGTTCACTCCTCGGCAACAAAAAGCAAGTAACTCGGTGGTTTTTTTTCGCAGTGTCCACACGTGCAGCTGGACGTACTGAAGCTTTCTGNACGCCTGCCGTGTGCCGCACGGGGCGCTCCGTGGCCGCCCGAGGGGGTACGGAGCGTTTCGCGCCCTCCCCGGAGGGGTGGAGTGGGGATGGGGAGCGCCGGCTTTGGGAAGTTCCTCGGTGACTTTGTTCACTCCTCGGCAACAAAAAGCAAGTAACTCGGTGGTTTTTTTTCGCAGTGTCCACACGTGCAGCTGGACGTAATGAAGCTTTCTGTGGATGTTGCAGCAGTGTGTTCCCAGAGGAAGTTAGTTTCAACGGATGATGGTAAGTTTTTATTTTTTAATTTTTTTTTTTTTTTTTACATGTAGGGGTAAAAGCAGTTCTTTTGAGGCTCGAGCTTAGACTTCAGTTAGGACCACTGATAGTTCCAGATACATCCAATCCCAAGGAACTATGTGTACCAGTCCACAATTTCACTTTAGAGGATAATAATGCAAGTTTCCCAAGCAGTCATTTGTCTGAGTAAAGCAATCCTAACAGTGAGGATGTTTTTAGAATCTTTAGTTTTGATGTATTGGATTTTTCTTTTAAGAAAGCTCTTTTTTTTTTTTTTTTTTTTTAGTCAGTCTAACAGGAGCTAGCTTATTGTAGTTTTAAAGTATTGTGATAAATTGGCTGTAAGTATCAGGTAAGGGAGACATTATATTTACAAGTTCCTTCAACTCTATATTCCTATTAAAGAATAAAATACGTTTTCAAATTTTGAATATAGTACTGTCCTGCGTTACTGAACCTCAGGCCTGTAATAATGTGTAATTTGGTTGTAGTAGTATATTCTACAGCCATCATTAGAACCTGCTTTTTGTTGCTAATAGACCAATCGAAATGACATGGCAGGAATTGTAATTTGAGACAGGGTATCTGTGGCAGTAGCAGCAAATACTCTAACTGGACAGCAAAGCGAGTAATTGGGAAACTTAAAAGGGTACCTGCCACGTCATACGGTGGCTTCTGGACTTACTAAAGCTGATGGTAGGATATGTTCAATCTAATTTTAAAGTTCCTGTTTTTCTGGAATTGGGTGTAAACTTTTTTAATTGAAGAGATTTGGTGGGAGCTCTTAACTAAATTCAGGTTTGTCTTTGAAAAGTCAGTTATTTTAAACTCTTCAAGTTGTTGTGGCATTCTGAAGATAGTGTGGGAGAAGCATTTGTTTAATTTTCATATTTGGGTCTTTTACGGTGAATCAGCATTGGTTTTAATACTCCTTAATATTGTGTATGACTGTCCTGGATTGGGCTGATGGGCTTCTTCAGTTTACTCTGAAGGAGGCCTTTAGCCCAGAAATGTGAATATTTGCTCCAGAGCTTGTAATTTGAAACTTGATCAAATACTCACCTTGTTCTTTTCTTTCAGCAGGTACAAGGTATTCAACATATCTTGAATTACTAAAAAAACGCTGTTTGCGTCAGAGTAATGTCAAAGTGCTTACAGTGCAGGTAGTGATATATAGAACCTACTGCAGTGAAGGCACTTGTAGCATTATGTTGACAACTGCCTCAGGAGATCTTGCAGGACTTCAGTGAATGGAAAGGTACAGTGTGGTGGTGTCAAGTGCTTTTTGTACTAAGGTGCATCTAGTGCAGATAGTGAAGTAGATTAGCATCTACTGCCCTAAGTGCTCCTTCTGGCATAAGAAGTTATGTCTTCATCCAGTCACTCAGGTTAAGACTATAGATGTTCCAGTAGTTTTCTGCTTTGCAGACTTCTGTTAGTTTTGCATAGTTGCACTACAAGAAGAGAGTGGTTGTGCAAATCTATGCAAAGCTGATGGTGGCCTGTTATAATCTACATCAAGGACGTTGAATGCTTTCTGCTGGTTATGGGATATTTTGTGGCCTTCCTTATTTTAACAGCAGTCTAGTGAATGACAGCTCTTGTAGCACTAAAGTGCTTATAGTGCAGGTAGTGTTCACTAATCTACTGCATTATAAGCACTTAAAGTACTGCTAGCTGTAGAACTACATATTAAGTATGTCTTATAATTTATTTGTTGTTTATTGAACACTGTTCTCTGGTTAGTTTTGCAGGTTTGCATCCAGCTGTATGATACTCTGCTGTGCAAATCCATGCAAAACTGACTGTGGCAGTGACAAGTCAGTCAGTGAGTGTGGAAAAATTATACCCCTTTCTACACAGGTTGGGATCAGTTGCAATGCTGTGTGTGTCTGTGGTATTGCACTTGTCCCGGCCTGTTGAGGTTGGTGGGGATAGAGGCTGAAACACCCTTATAGCTTTAAGGAATTTCTCCTGATCCATGAAACCTTAAATTTCTAAGTTATTTTTTGAAAACATGTCATGTAATTGTCTGTGTAACCAGCCTTGGATTTTTTTTGTATTTGGCTTCTTTACATGTATGTATTGGATTTGTTGCTCACAGTATGTATTCACTGAGATTCTTAAGTATGGATTTTCTTTTTTTTTTAAAGCTTTTATCTTTTCTATTAAACTGAGGTGGATGCTTGTTTACAGTTTCTTCATGAATTTGTTGGGATTAAATGGATCTTGAGTATCAAAAAATCTGGTTGAAAGTTCAGACTTGTTCAGTGTAAGTTCGATTTGCAAATTCAAATTACAGAAGGATTCAGCGGCTTCCTTTTTTAATGCTTCTTGCTGTATTGAAACTGTGCATTTTCTAAATGGTAATGGGGCGTGTTTTTAGCCTAAGTTCTTCCATCCAGAATTTGTCAAATTAAAGAGTAACAAATGCGGTTACAGGCAGAACCTTAATCATTTATTACCTATGACATCTTAAATACGTTTTCATTTGTTGTGGAGTATCTACATTAAAGAATGTTACAGTGGTCAGCTCGTAACCTTTTTAGTGAATCGCTTAGCTTGTGACATACAGCAATGAAATAAAACATTTCTTGAGCTTCCTGAAGAACTTCTGTGAAAGAAAACTCATCCAAATAACTGCTTCAAAGAAGCCGAGAGTGATTGTTTGAGAAAGATGTGGTAACCAGCTCTATAAGGAAGAGTCACTAAAAACTGGAAGTGGAGTATTCCAACACATCTTGCATTGTTAAATGAGCTGCATAGTAGTAAACTACATAAGTAGCTCGAATCTTAGTGGGTTTAGTCCTAAAACAGACTTCCAGAGGACTAATGCTATAAATTCAAATTACTCACTGCTGCTTTAAGCTGCCAGACCCTATAGTACTTTAAAGCAGACTAAAGTTCCTATTGTGGTAGGAAAAATATGGGTCAATGCTGTCCTTGCTCTTACTTCAAATGGAATATGAAGCTAAATGGGTCGTTCCTAAAGAGTGTTGAACACTGGGTATTGCAGTGCTATCTTGCCATATTACTCTGTCCTCTAGCAAGAAGTTGAAAATACATAGAGGGCTTTGGCATCCTTAAACTTCTTTTTGAGGTAACCAAGCCATGTTAAACTTGTGCATGGTGCTCAGTTTCTACTGCTTTTGCTGTCTATTCAGGAAGTATTTCTTACATAGGTTTCTTGCCCCAAATACTCAATTCCCAGGCTTAAAATTTTCTTCTTAGTCTTGCTGATTGGAGAAAGCTTGTGTCTGTGGAGTCAGCAGATGAGGTGTGTGTCTTGTCCTGATTTCTGGATGCTCAGTTTCTGCAGTAATCTGGTGATGGCAGGTTTAACTCAAAGCAGTAGTCTCAAAATTTAAAATGTACAAAGTAGTTTAATATGTGGTCATGTTTTTATACTCCATGTAAGTATCGAGTTTTGAAATGTCTGGAGATGTAACCTCCAGCTGAAGCCTTTTCAAAATTTTAAGTGCTTGCCACAAGCAGATTTTGTTCCAGTGGAGCCTTGTCCATTGAGTGTGTTTAATACTCTGAAAATGAAAACTGCCATTGTTTTGTGTTCCTATCATAAATTCTTTTAATGCCTGGACTCCAAAAAAATATTTCTACATGGTGCAGGTATGAGAAATTATTTTGTAACTTATGCAACGTCTTTAGGATGTAGTAAGCTCTGCAGTAATCAAGAAGCAGTTATGGCACTGCCTTTCTAATAGTAGTCTCATTTTCGTGCTTTCAATACAGTGTTGGCTTATTGGTTGTAGAACTTGAAAGTTTCAAGTTAGTCATATGCTCTTTTTGGAAAATACCTAGTATTTTAATACTCTGTTTATACTTTTACACTTCAGCTTGGTGTTCTCATTGATAATTAAATCCAGCCCAGTGTAAACTGGGCTTTTTCAGTCATTTGAATGTTTCCTCATAATTAATCGTTAGCTCTTTACTTCGGTTTCAGTGTAGCAGAGACACTGACGTAGTTGACAGGAGACTGTAGGGAGAGAAGTAATGCTGCTAAGTTCAGCTGGTTTTTCTGCATGAAGTTGATTCTCATCTCCAATGTTTGTGTAGAAGATATGACTAGAGAGGAGTGGTTATATGGCTGAAACAAGTGCCAGTTTTAAAATCCTGCAGAAATACCAAGAGGCGTTTTCTGCACATGTACTCAGCTTTTTTGTTAACAATGTCCCATGTATGGGAAGTGTATTTCTACTGGATTTGATACAGGTATTCATTTTTACAGTGAACTGCTGTGAATTAGTCTGAGCCACATGAACTTCCAGGAGATTGGTCTAATGAGGATAAGCCTGCATGGATTTTTAGGAATTGTCAAAAACAGAGTTATTTTTTTAAAGTGTATTATGCAGGAAGAGCATAGCTTACATTATCTTTCTAAACAAAAAGTAAAAAATTCCAAGCAGTATTAACACTTCCTGTAGTCCTTGTGTAGCAGTTAGCTTTATAAGAAAAACCTTTTCTGTTAACCATAAGAAATTCTGTGTACTCAGTATCTGAAAGCATGCTGGGAAATGAAACATTTTTTCATGAAATTTGTCACTGGGTGATACTGAAAAAACAGGTCAGTTCTTTAGAATTGACTTTCTTATGCTGACATTTGAATATCAAAATTGACTAGTAAGATGACTGTCAGGCACAGACATTTTGAGCTTGTTCATAGGCATTAAACGAACAGGACTTGAAGGGAGTCTCCCCTGCTGTGGTGACACAGAGTTGAATTTCTCTGGCATAACTGACTTTCCTACCATAGAAAATTATTACAGTGCTCCATGTTCTGCCAGTACATCACTCATATTTGTGTAGTTCATAAGTGGTATTGTGTACAAAGTCTTGGTAAAGACTCAGCTTTCTTTAAATTTGGGATTGTTGGAATTTGCTTCTGTGCCTCTTTTCCCTATCGTTCCCCAATCATAGAATTAATTCTCTGAAGCCTTTTCTCTGTTTGGTTCTGGTAGCTTGGTATGAATAGGCTTATAGCATTCAGTGTATGGAACACAGAAGTGTCATGGATCCCAAACAGAAAGGAGTGGAATCTGCATCGTGTTGTGTCTCTGTAGAAGCCTTGCTATGAAGTCTACAGTTCTCTGAAGAGCCGGTTTCTGGTAATTTCCTCTTCCCATTTTTGGTGATGTCTAAAGGAAAAGGTACTGTCAGAAAATGAAAGTGTGCTCTTAGAATTCTCCATTTGCTAAATCTCTTCTGATGGGTATCTGCTGTGCTTGTGTCTCTTTGAAGCAGGTACCTGTCAATGTGGTGCATGAGAATTGGCTGATCTGTGAGATTACATGTGTTCCCACCCTGCTACTCTTGCATGCTGCAGGTTCTGAAACTTAGAATGCAGTTTGGAACACAACAAAAAAAATAATGTTACACACATTCATTCCAATAGAGTAAATACAAGACTTGACACTACAGCCAGTTGGGTTCTTTGTGGGAGGAGAACTGACTAGTAGGTAGAGACTTGAGTTATGACCAAAACTGTTATTCTGGATTTTTCACTAAAAAAGAAGATACAATTAGAAAAGCAATTATAGCATTTTATTCTTACTGTTTAACAAAACTTAATTTTACCTAATTCCCTTTTTAAATGGGTGAACAATTCTGTGAATTTTGGGCTCAAGTGTTCGGGTTTTGAGTGTTTTTATTGGCCTGGGGTGGAATGTTGGGGTTTTTTCTTGACACTTGCTAGGATGATGTGACATGAATAATTCAATTCTAGTCTTAAATGCCTGAACATTTTGGATTAAAAAAATTAATAATAAAAAATTATTACAGGCTCTGTGAGAGTGAGTCAGGTTCTTCACATTGGTAACAAACTACTGGCAAAGCTGTAAATGCAAATAGTTGTGACTTAGGTAGCCTTTGGTGGCATTTTATGCCTCAAGGAGATTAGCACTTGAAGGACTGATTCCTTCGAGCATTACGAATTTGTACCAGGTTCAGACATCCACTTCAGCTGAGGGAGGCAATCTCCCTAGTTAATTAAAGGGAAAAAAAGGCTTTTACGTGTGGCCAACGTGCTTTGCATGGAACAATTTTCACACAAATTTTGTAAACAGCAAGCTGAGACTTTGAACTGAAGAAATGCTTACTTGGATGATGGGTGTTTTGGTAGTATCTGGGATTCAGACTGGTTTTGGTTACTGCCAGCTGACAGTAGTAGCTAATAATGCTAACTTATCAGTGTATAGCTTGAATTAAAGGGGGCAATGTTTGGGGGGAAAAAACCACAAACAGTTGTGATGAATGCTATATATGAATGAAATAGAATGAAATAAACTATATTGTAGTCAGTGCAAAATACATCTAGTGATTTCGGTTGATGTAGAAGTGCCTTTGGGGGAATCTGACCTACAGGTAAGTGGTCATAGAAAAATGTAGGCCAATTTCCTCTTAATGTGATACTCCCTGGGAGGTGGAAGGTGATCAAGGATGCGAGTAAAGGTAGGGAAGATAAAAAAACCTGAATGGATAGTAAAAGAGAATAGAAAACTCAGTTAAAGCAGAGGACTTGACATAACTTGGGTTACTTAATCTCTGTTTTGCATGCTGCTGTGACTGACAAGAATGTTAGAGCAACTGCCCTGCTGTGGAGCATGTCAGCAGTTGGGACAGAAATGATCAGGAATTTAACAGTGGATAAGATACGCAGCAATAAGAAATCCCTTGGGTGGCATGTTATAGAATCTTTAAAAGATTCCAGATACCGACATCTCTTAAGCAACTTTATGGCAGCCCTTTCTTCTGCTGCAGAACAAATTAACTAGTTCCTGTTTATTGTACTTGATGCAGAGAAAGCTGCTTCTATTGTTGCAGAGGACTGGCATTTTTCTAGTTACTTCTGTAATTCTTAAACTGCTCTCTGCAGCAATGTAAAATATAAGCACTTTGGAAGTACTGAGTCACTAGTTTGCTGTTTGGATATGTGTATCATTTTATTTTCTCACTCCATACAACTTTGGCAAAGGCTCATGTTTTATGTGGGAAATAACACTATAGTTCCTGAGGATTACTGTAATAGTTGGAAATAAAAGATGCTTGTGTTAAATCCTGTAAAACTGAGAGATTAAGTTGGTTTTATTTTTTATCGCTTTCCTAGTGGTTTTCCAAATAACGAAAAAGTATCTTGAAGAACTTTTTATGTATCTCATCTTCCACAGACAAACTTGAGAACTTGGCACTACTGGGTGGCTGATGTTTTTTTTCTAATTTGATAAAACATTGACAGAAAAGGTTTTAAAATGAAATAAGAACATCTTGGGGACAACTTCCTTAACTGCAGAAAAGTGTGTCGGTGTGTGATAAGCTCTGCTAACAGGGTTTTAATTTAGGTAAAATCTCCCTAATTCTTACCTAGCAAAAGCTTTTGAAAAAGAAGCTGATTGAACAGTAATTGATATGAAGATTTTATGATTGGAATTACTCTATGTGGGGTGAAGATGTGTGATTGTGCTATATTAAAGCATTTTTGATAGAAGGTAATTTAATGAGTGAGATACTACAGTTCTGGCATGTAGTTTTGTGCATCAGTGTTATCAGATGAAGCATAAAAGCAAATCATTACTATATGTCTCTGTCTATCAAAATAACTACTGCACTGCGAGTCACGAATCTCTTTTGAAATTACATTATACTCTCAAGGCTTGTGGAGGATTTTTAGCCATCACAGGGAAATTTTGCAGTATAATACTGCACAGGGTGGTTAACTTCCATGAGCAAACTGCCCTCTGAACTGCTCAGTTCATAATTTAGTTCCAGTGTGAAGGTCCTACAGCTGGTTTCAAATGTTCAGTATGTCACTTGTTTGTCGGCATCTTCTGGTAGAGCTTTAGCTCTGATCAACGTTAGTAGATAAATGATGCTTCTAAAAGAGTTGGATTAAATTTGCGTTCAGCTATAAGAATTGATCAGGTGTTGGAATGCCCGATTATGCTTACTTACATAATTATGAGAAGGAATGTATGGAGTACTACTGTAGAGTGGTTGCTTAACAATCCTAGCAGAGGTTCTTGGAGTATTTTCAGTGGTCAGCCAAGAAACTTGGAATACTTCAGACTTCGGAGAAAAATGGAACTAGACATGCTAAAAAAAAGTTGGGCTCAGTCTCTGTCGTTTAATTACTGGGTGCCTGGGGAAGTATTTAGGGAAGTAGTTCACTCCAGTTCTCCCTGTTCACGTGTCTTGGTTTGCGGAAACTCACTGATCCCAGGTTAAATCCAAATGGTCAAGTTGTGAATAGATCCTAGCAGGCAGCATTTGAGAGGCTGCTCTGGCAGTATAGTGAATGGAGGTTTTGCTTAGGGAGATTGCATGAGCAGTCTGTTATGGGTTATCCACGGAGATCAGTGCAAACAAAAGTGAGCACGTTCTTTGTCTGGGCAGGTCTGAGTCAGCTCCTGTTTGAAGCCATATTCTGAATGAGGATGATTCTTTTTACCTTTATTTCCTAGCAACTCAGGTCCAAGGATTGTACAGATCACTTTGACAACAGCTGTTCACTTGTTGGTATCTACTATTCCAAGTTATTTTAGTCCCCTTTGATGGTTTGTTTATTAAATTCAGACAGTAATTAAACACACAGTCTCACAGAGAGATGCAGTTGCACATTGAATATGTACTGCACTTGAAATTTGGAAAGAAAAGCGCGTACCATATTTTCATGTGACTAACATATTCCTAAATGAGGAATATGTTAGGAATATGAGGAATATGTTGAGGTGGATAGAGGTTAATATGTAAGGGTAGATTAGAGGAAGAAAGGGAGAAAAATAATTCCTGGCAAAGAACTGCATCTGTTGGGGAGACTAGAACTATGATCTCTCCAAGAGAGCCTGGAAAGAAAAAAAAAAAAAAGAAAAAACCACTCTGCTTGGAGTGATAGAGTATTTTGCCATTCTTGGGTTCATAATAATGCAGTAACTGTATTTATTGTAAACTTAGTTTCATTTTAAAAATAAACTTTCCTGTTTTTTTTTGGTGGGTTTGGTTTGATATTTTGGGTTTGTTTTTTTGTTTTGTTTTTATTTTATGGAGGGGTGGGGGGCTGGTTTGGGTTCCAGAGAAATAAAATAAAAAAAAAAAAACAAACCTGCAGAACTTTGAGAATTTTGCTGGACTGCTATTCTAGTCCTAATTGTCTTAATTCTGCACAGCTCTTGAGTGTGCCCAAGAGTATTTTGATTTTTCTGAGGTAGTCCATTCTGCTCTGCTGATGTATTTTACATAGGGAAACTTAGTAGTTTTTTGGGGGAAGGGTTTTGGTTTTTTTTGGCATTTATAAGAAAATGTGGGAGTGTTAAGGGTTTTGAACTATTTCATTAATAGGGTAAGTGAAGAGTTCATTGTAACATGAGTTTCTTGATTAGAGAATAGAATCTTCATAGGATGCTGCTTCAAATTACTTTGGTTGTTTTGGTTGTTTTTTTTTTTGTAAAAATCAAATATTTTTAATAAGTTTTCACTGGGAGAATGAAGAGCATTTAAAAAAGGAATCTGAGCTTTGGAGAATCCTTTTTGCAGTGTTTTGTGATGGAGTATTAAAAGACTCCTGGATTCCATCTGAAGATGACAGTACTCTTGTATTAACACTTTCTCTTCCTCCCTGGCACCGTACCCCAGTATATCAAAAAGTCAGCCTTCTTGTACTCGTTGGCTGTTTCTCTGGGTTACTTTGATGTAGCATTTGTCAAAATAGCCTGTCTGGACTCAACCTGGAATTTGAGCTCTATCCCTTCATCTACTAAGAAAATTCCCTTATTAATTCCCAAACTTAATCAGCATCATTGGCCTTGAAAGACATAATTCATGCTCTGACATATGAGTAGTTACCTGGGAAAATAGTTAGTGGGAGCTGCCAGCAGCATTGTACATACTGAGGTATTGAGTATTGACAGCTGGGAGCCACATTTTAGTACGTGCAACCATGTGGAGTTAAGCTTGAAAATTATTTGCTCCATCTGTGCATGTATAGTTCCACTTGCTAAGTGCCTCTCTAGTACTAAATTAAGAGCTCAGTCTAAAATGTATAGATTTGTAGGCCTGTTCTCCTTCGGGGATAACAAAGCTATAGGATGTTAGGGTTCACCTACTTCTAGAAATCTGCTGATTTCTAGGACATTTAAATTAGGTTACATTCTACCTTGTATTTTATAAGAAGCGTGGGGAGCCAACAGGAATGTACGCATGCTTTTACAAACAGAAGAACAGTTACAAACAAAAAGAACAGTCTAAAATTCAAGAAAAATTTAAGGGATGTGCTCTATTCATAAAACATGAACTACATCTTTCAGAGTTTTCCTAGCAATAAACTGAGCCTTCCCTCTGTAGCCTAAAGGGAGCCTTGGCCAAAGAATCTGAACAGCAAATGGGTAAAATAACTTTACTAATCATTTTCTGGGGAGTTCTAATAAAGCAGAGTGGAACAAAACCTAGATCAAGATTTTATAAAAATATGCAGGTGTATGTCTTGCTCATTTGTGTGGGTGCTCAGCAGCATTCTTTAGGATTAAGTGGTCCTTGATGGTGTGGTAAAATTGGCCCCTTGTGTGAATGTGAGGTCTTTTAAAGTCTCCTGCAGTCCCAAGATGCTTTGAGTATCTTGTTTGGTGCCTGGTTTTGGTGTGATGGCGGCACTGCTGAGGAATACACCTGGTGCAGGTAGCCGGACTTGAAAGCTGCACATTGAGATGTGAGTTCCCAGTGGGACCCCAAGACAAGAGGCTGGGAGCTGCCAACCTTTGGGATAACAAAGGGTATGAAGGTGGGTGCTGCCAGCCAGGTGAATGGAGACTGAGACACAGCAGGAGCTGGGAATTGCTGAGTGTTTGGATAACAAAGGAGATGAAGAACAGGCGACCCATCGAGGTGGATGGACACGGAGAGGGGGCAGGAGCATGGTGGGATAAAAGCCTGGGGGTTCCATAGCGAGGGCTTTCTCCTCGGAGGCACAGCCCTAGCTGCGGTACTGCTCTGGGAATAAATGGCTTTCTGGAACGAGGCATCCGAGACTCTGGTCTGACTGTGAGTGGGGTGAGTGAGGTTCCAGTCAGGTCACTGGAGCTGCCTGCTGGGAAGGGGCTTCACTCCCAGCAGCAGAAGTCTGGCCTTGGGCAGGGTGACTGGTAGGGAGCCTGTGAATGGTCAGAGTGGGAAGTTTCCTTACCAGCAGTTGATAAATACAGGATGCCACAACTTGAGCTGGTGTGCACTGTGCTCAGGAGACCAGTACTGCTTCCCTAGGGCAGCAACACCACCATGTGTTTGACTGGCAAGGCAGGGCAGGCGGTGTCCTTTCATGTGGTAGCTGTAACTTGTACAACTGGTGCATTAATCAGTAATTGAATTTCCTGTATGATTTGTACACCCTGTCAGTGCTGCAGCTCTCTGCTTCACTAGTCTTTTCACTAACTAGAGATTTATCTCTATTTTACTCACTGGGAACATCTTCATCAATTGACTTTTTATGGCCCCAACAATATCAAACTTCCCTGGTGTCTAGGTCTGTAGTGTGCTCCTGATTGATAGGTGGGAATTTGCACGTATGTGATAAGGATATAGACATTTACAGTCTTGATTCATCTGATTGGTCTATTCTAGTATCAGGATTATGTTTGTCTTCAGCTAAAGCGTTCTCAGGCTCCTCTTTTAAGATCTGCCAACAAGTCTGAAGTTGCAGCATTTTTATCAGTCTTCCTAAACTTTATTTAAAAGTTTTCTAGTCCACTCTTTGTATATAGGTAAGATATGTTTTATAGCATTGTTTAGGAAAACTACAGTGTTAGTTTAAACTTGCTGTATTTTAGTCAGAATTTTAATAAGTACTGTGGATTCCAGGGAACAATTTGGGGAAGCTTTTAGTAAAACAACAGGTATTTTCAATGTTCCTGATTTCCTCTGACTTGTTCTTAGAGTTAACCTTTCCATAAGCATACAAGGTCAAAAAAAGTAACTATGCTCCCAAATGACATTTCCACTTTGTCCTTGAGGGGCCCAAGAAATGGGTTATAGACAAACCAGGAACTTTTACTTTTTTCAAACTTAAGGAATTGTTCTTTCCTCACAGTTGTTTCTTGTTTCCCTAGTCTATACCTCTTCTCTTTTGCAATACATACCTGTGTTTCTGTATATATACATACATTTATTGTGTATATAAACTTATGTGTAGAGGAATGCTACTAATAAATGAAAGCTAGTATATATTTACATCCACAAAATATAAGGCAAAGAACACGTAAAATCACTTGCTGTCTAATATCTACTAAAAATTATCAGGAAATGGAGAAGGAATCACTAGTTTGACACAACATCAGCATTGCATGTATATTTCCTCATTCTCACTGGTGATGTCTGAAACTAAGATCTTCCAGGAAAACTTGTTTGGAAGAGGAAGAAAGTTTGGTGGGTTTTGGTTGGTTGGTTTGGTTTTCCTGATCTCTTTGAAATCCTGAAATATTGTCAGAGTCAGCTTTTCTGCCTTACCTAGACTGCAAATACGGGAAGATGCCAAAATACTTTGGGAATGGTGGGGGGTGCAATTTAACAAAATGTGGGGAGGATGCAGATGGAATCCCTTAATGGATGATGAAAGAAAGTGTGAGCAATTCTTCAAGTAGTTCTGAAGTCAGAGATGGAAACACATGAAGGGAAAATATTGTATTTTTTCCTAGGGATCTGCTATTATGGTTGGGATACTGAGTGAACACCTATACCTTGCCACAGCCCTTCTTCCTACATGCTCATGCAGGTATCTCCATCAAGGAATCGGTTGGTTATGCAATATTAACAGAATTAGGGTGGCTTAAATATTTAAAGAAAGTTTTGTGTCATGAAACTTCTTGTTGTTGATTTAGTAAGGGTTTGCTGTGGAGTCTGCCTCAGTATATATATATCTTAGATGGCTGAGCTGTTTTATAGTAATGAGTGCAACATTGTGTTAATATAAAGTATAACTGATCTAAGTTCTGGATTTCTCACAGTTGAACTGTGCAGTTACTTGTAGCTTACTTGTTCTGGAGACTGCAGTGCTGATATTAGCACTATATACTTACTATTGCCTACTGGTTAAAATTCTGAAACTTTGTTGTGCTCATTGTTCAGGTGTTCTTCTCTTGTGCTTATTGAATTCAGGTAAAAATAGAATAGTTCAATTAGAAGGGACCTACAGCAATCTAATCCAACTGCCTTGACCACTTCAAAAAATTAAAGCATGTTCCTCAGAACATTGTCCCAGTGCCTCTTAAACTTTGCCAGGCTCAAAACATCGACCATCTCTTTAGGAAGCCTGTTTCAGAGTTTGACCACCTTCTCAGTAAAGAAATGCCCCTGATGTCCAGTCTGAGCCTTCCCTGGTGCAGCTCTGAACTGTTCCCACGTGTCCCATCGCTGATCTCAGAAGAAGCTTCTCCTCAGGAAGCTGAAGACAATTATGTGGTTGTTCCTCAGTCTCCTTTCCAAACCGGACAACATTAAAATCCTTCCAGCCCTTCCACCAGCTTGGTTGCCCTCCTCTAGACACACACAAGGACGTCAATGTCCTGCTTAAATTGTGGACCCAGCACTGCATACAGCAGTCAAGGTGAGGCCACGCCAATGCTGAATGCAGAGGCATAATCCTCTCTCTTGAGAAGCTGGTGATGCTGCGCTTGATGCACCCCAGGGTGTGGTTTCACCTCTTGGATGCCAGGACACACGGCTGACTCACACTGATCCTGCTGCCAACCAGAAACACCAGACCCCTTTCTGCAGGGCTGCTTTCCTGCCACTCCCAGGTTGTTCTGGATGCAGAATTTGGTATTTGGACTTGTTAAATTTCACCTCATTGATGGTTATCCAATGCTCCAATCTATCTAGATCCTTCTGCAAGGTTGCTTGTTTCTCTAGAGAATCAACAGCACGTCCCAGCTTGGTGTCATCAGCAAACTTGCAAATAGTATGTTCAACTGCACAGAATGTCAGAATTTGGGACAACTGAGACATTTGGCTGCTTTAACAGAGTTGGTAGAGCTCAATTACAGAAATTTATGGTTAAAGTAGGCATTGTAAGGAAATGAATAGAAGGAATTTTGTCTTCAATCCTTATATGGATTTGAAGACAAAAGTTCAAGATAAACTTCAAAAACATCAAGGTTTCTTTTTGCAGAACACATAGGTGTTTTAAGAGTGTGCTCTGAGGTAACTATTAATTTTGCTGATTAATACAAGAATTGTTTTAAAATTCTGGATATAATTATTTGCAGTAACAAATGTTTCAAATCCATTATTAAAGGCTTGTGTGAACCTCTTATGACCTAGAATGCTGTGCAGTTAGATGTTTCATTTAAGTGTTTAATTGAAAGGAGAACTGGAAGCATTTCTAGGGTATTAGATAAATGTTGTATCTTTAGAGATGACAATATAATAATTTGAGATAGGTATCCTTTTTATGCAATACAAAGTTTTCATAATTTTAATGGAGTAAATATGATTTTATGCGTTAAGTAATGAAGGAAACTCAGTGGTCCCAAAACTTAGCATGATATCTTTTGTATTTACTATTCTGGAGTAGAAGTTAGGTAGCTGTTGCCATGTTTGAACAGTTGGTGGCTCCAATGCTTTGCAGCTATCACAACACATACTGCTGAAACAAGTTAGTTCAATTCTAACTGTACCAAATTAGTTAGAACTGTAAAAGGAAAATTGGAATCAGAACTTAGTAAATAGCCAAAAACTTGCAACTTACATTTTAAGCTACTAGGTAAATACCCCCTTTTTAGTTCTTAGACAAGCATAAGCTCCACTATTGCTGTCTAGCTTAAGGTAATTATTAAGGGGCTTTTTACAAAGTGCCAGTTCATAAGCAGTAGCAATATTATTAAAAACAGCATAGTTGGCAGCATCCCTGCTCCATATTGCAGAATTATACAGGTAGGACAGATGACAGCCATCCTGACGAAAAAAAAGGAGGGAGAGAATAATCAATCCATTTCTGGAAAAGAGGCAGAGATGAACATGTAGATAATCTTTAAACAGACTTGCTCAAGTGCTTATCTACCTAAAAGGAAACATTCTTTTGTTTGGGTTTGGAAATAAAGGATTTAGTGGGCACTGGTGCTTGATAAAGCAAGATTACCATTTTTTAATGGAAGAGCAGGTGCTACTTTTAGCTGTCTTTTCAGTCATTGCAGGAACATTTAATGAACACAAAACTTGAAGAGCATTAAAAAGGTTGTGAAAAATGTTCATTCTAGAAATCTGAAGAAAGTCTTAGATAAAGACATGAGACCAGAAACTTCTGGTCATGATTTTTTCCAGCTTTTTGAACTCCGAAAGTATGACTGGAGAGATGGAACATTACTCCACAGGTTTTCCATGTTCTAGAGGAAAAGAAAATGTAGAATTAATTTTTGCTCAGCAGTGTTGGAAAACTACAGTTTGTGTATTTTTGAAGAAATATTTGCATTATGCCATCCTGAACTAGTGCAAGTATTCTGTTACTGTTTTCCTTTCTGCCTTGTTTTTCATCTGGATTGTTACTACCATGCTTTTTTCTTGAAACTTCTGTAGTTTATGGTAGAAACAGCGCTGCAGAACAATCACAAGGAATGCAGCCTTGCAGGTACAGCATGGCCCTCCAGATCAGAGTGAGGTAAAGAGCAGTTTGAGAAGACACAGTGAATGAAATAATATAGTGATTTCATCAAAGTTACATGCAAGTGCAGTCTGGGTGTAGCATTTTCTTTCTGTACAGCTGAATGTTATGTTAAAGAAGTTCTGTTTGGAACTGAAAAAAGGGGGGAAAGGATTTGAGGAGTATTTATAATGTGCAAACTTACTAAAATCCTTCATTTTTATTTCCTTCTGTTTCTGGAGGAGATGAACAAAAATCACCCTGTTGATCACAATTTGTGATTTCTGTATAGCTTTACACTATCTTAGCAATATTTCATCAAAGAACATATACTAGCAAGGTGAAGCAAAAAAAAAAGTATCAGTTCAATACCTACCCTCACTTTTATTTTTCTTTTTAAATTAAGATTTTGGAACTAATTTCTTTATATTAAAGTCATCTAAGAGCTGCACTTGAAGACAAGACTGGAATATAGTTAGAGATATAATATTTACTGGAGCTTTTCTTCTAAACCTGTAAAATTTTTTCTAAGTATGTTCTGTGATCACTTTTTCCTATTTTTAATAATATTTCTATTTTAACATTAACTGTTGATAAATTTTATTGAAACCAGTAGTATACTAAGATTGAATTTACATGCCTGTATTATCTACATAGTACTCCAGAACAGCCAGTAGACAACAGCAGGCTAACATCTCGAAGTATTTGCACACTGCACTGACTAATTCTTATTCCTACAGTGGACTCCTAAGTTGCTCAAATCTATTATGTAGCTTCCATGAAATATATGTTAATGCTACTGAGAAGATGGGAAAAACACACCAATCTGAGGTGTACCCTCATCTAGGACTAGTCAGCTCATTAATGGGGATCAGTTTGGTTTTAGTTTCTGAAAGATTCTGTGTCTTTAAGAAAAAGATTGTCTATTGTGTGGCAGTAAGATGTAGTAGGAAAATTTGTGGTATCTGTGTATCTCCTTAAGCACACTATTTTTTTTTTCTTTAATGATGACCTTAGCCTTGGTTTTTCCAGATACTGGTTTCATTTTGCTGTTTAATACAGAATGAGAAATAAACTTGAAGTATGTTTCACAAGTAGTTCAGGGATAGCAGTATTCATTCATGAAACCTTATGTGGTGAATGGCTTTGGTATTAACATTATTTCTATTTGAAGATTTTCCCGAAACTTACGCATTTTGGACATCTCATAGTTGTATCAGCTGAGAAATATCTATTAACAAATAACTATAGGCATTAAGCATATAGCTGTTAATGTCATTACACAGTGATTTTTATTTTTTCAAAAATGAAATATAAGATTGGAAATTGACTTCACACTGTGAATTTCATTATCAAGTTAATAAAGTTTTTGTGTGCTGATGGAAGTTGTGTCCTGATAAATATAGACTGATCCATAAAAAGAGCACATGATGTGGTTCAGCAGGAGGTTCCACAGCCTTTGAATAGAAAGCTGTGAATGTATTTTGTGTATTTATAATGCAGCAAAAGATCAGTGCTAGCATTTTTAGATTAAATTCTTGGTCACGTGTAGAAAGAGTATTCCACTTGGTAGACTGGTATTCTGGTTTTCCCCAGACCAGCTGCTGCAACTACTACAGTGCTGTTAAGATAATATCAAAGATTCATTGCATAGCCTTGCCATTTAAAAATACATTAATATCTCAAATGTTCATTCGGGAGAGGTGGAAAAGTTTGGATCTGTGTCAAGCAGAGAAAGACAACCAGTGACTTGAATCTTGAATGTGTGAATGGTATAAAAGAAAATGAAGGTGACTGCATTAATTTTCTTTGATACTTAGTTACATCAGATGTAATAGAGTTCCTGTGTTTTGGTTTAAATTCGAGACCTCCTACGAATTCTTAGCGTGTCAATCCAAGGGGGACCTAATGGTTAGGTAGGTCACCTGTTCAACAGTGGCAGCGTGAATCTCCTAGTAATCTAAAAATAGATGCCTGGGAGTTGTTACTAATGGAAACTTAAACCTTTACTGACTTTGAGGAGTGCCTGGGTCTGTCCTGATTTTTTTAAAATGAAAAGAAAATAAGAGATTAAGAGTGTTCACCCCAGAATCTCTAAGGAAGTCTCCATGGAAACACTGTACCTAGCAGTAAAAAGAAGTACTTTTGAAAGTAAATGGCTGACTGCTGAGCTATGTTTGAAGTATAAATTATTAAATGAATAAAATCTTTATGAAAATAGATGTGCAATTACCTTCTGGATACAGTACTCGGAAGTGAGTACTGGAATTAGGAATCAGTGTGAAGAAAGGAAGCTGCGCCTGCGTAAGCAGGATCCCAGGTCTGCCCTTCTGCACCTTTTCCCTTTCACTTTAGGGGGAAGTCAGTACTGCAGAGCTCGGGCCGGGGCTGTGGTGGTGTGTGACCTGTCCCCGTGTCCCCAAGCTGAGGGGGCACAGCGCTTCCTCGGGTGTGCCAGCCAGGGGCCCTTCCTGGCTGGATTCAGCGGGCAGGTGGAGAGCGTGTAGAGGGTTCGGGAGAGCCCGGGGCTGGGACGGGAAGGGATGCTGGGACCGCCATGCGCGGGGGAAACCTCAACCCAAGTTCATGGCAGATGGCATTTGCTGCGTGCTTGAGGGCCGGAGGAGCAATGCTGGGGGTCGCTGATTGTTGAAGATGTCCCCGCTCATCACAGGGGAACTGGACTAGAGGGCTTTTAAAGGTTTCTTCCAAACTTTGCTATTATTGTAGTGTACTCCTCTATGGTCTGCATCTGCTTCCCCACTGTTCTCTCTCTCATCTGTCCCTGCCTGAGTTCTTAGCTGACAATTCTTTATTGCTGCAAGTGTGAAACAGTAATACAGTTTTCTCATTAAGAGTTCAAAAAGATTTTCAGTTAAAATTCATAGTTTTTCCCTTCTTTTAAAAAAATCAAAATATCCCAACCAACATTTTTGAGAATTTATCTCAAAATCAGGTAGAACTTTTGCAAGACTAGTATCAACTCTTTCAGCTCTACTTTTAATGAACCATTAGATGAATTGAGTTGTGGTGAAAAGGGTTGTGTGTGAAGTTTTACAGGCCTCACTAACTTTATGGTATCACTGGTAATTGTGGCATTGTTATGAATACAAGTGGTGTGTAGCTTTTAGTCCTACTTTACTAGCTTTATTATCCCAACCTAAAATAAAGAACCGTTTGGGTTTTTTTTTTTATTTTTGGTTGTATTTTTTGTTTCTTTTCTTACTGTCGATAGAATCATTAAATTAGTTCTGTATAACTGAAGAAAAAGTTGGTGATTTGTTGTGCGGTTTTTGTTTTGTTGTTTCTCTCCATGCTGTTGCTGCAACTTCAAGAAGTTCTATTTCAGTGCTAGGATCCCTACTCTGTTCAAAGTTATATAAAAATCAGAAGAATGCTATGAAAACCAAGAACTTACAGAGAGCATATAATAGACCAGAAGTAGAATTTGATACTGGGAGATGGTGTGAACATACCAGTCAACACAGACACCAGTCTGTCTTGTTAGTCAATAAAGAACTTCCTTTACTGTGGTATGTATAAAAAGAATAGTCAAAACACTTACTCATCTAAATCACTGTTCAAGTCTTTTTTTACAATGAGGCAGCTGAATAGGTGCTTGAACTACTTTCAGATACATGAGACAAAATAGCATAAAAGTATATGATCATTTCAGAACTTGAAGATGGAGACAGGTGCTGTAGTCCTTTGGAAGTAGAAACTCCCCTTTGCATCTTGAGATGGGACCACCCAGAAGGATACGCAATCAAAGCCAAGCGGCTCATGTTTGAAACAATAAGGAATATGAGAAAAGTGAACATGGTCAAAGCAACAGGTTGGAAGGGTTATTTTTGTAGTAGCTGTCTGAAGACATGAAAACAGGAAAGGTGGCGCAGCCATATAAAGTGTTTTCAGTCATTACAAGATGACAGTCCAAAGGAGAATGTCATTTGTGTAGATGAGGAGGAAGCTTAGCTGTGTGCCAAAAATAATAGAAAGCTTCATTTTAGCTTCCTGTGATTTAGCGGAATAAATTGAAGATCCTCCTCTGGCATTGCACCAATGTTTCAGGTGATATTCAGAGTGATATTGTTTGTGATTAAGAAAAAGAGGCAAAAGAAGGATTTGTAGAAGGGGTATTCTTAAATCATCTTGTGCTAACAGCTAGATACCTATGAGGAGCCATCAGGTGTGTATGTTAAGGCTTTGGCCAAGAAGATACAAGTCTAGCTAATGCTGATGTTCTCACATAAACTTCATATATATGTATATATATTCTCCTGTTTCCTCTGCAAACCTGCTCCACCACAGGCATCTCACAGGGTCACATCCTCCTTCAGGCATCCACCTGCTCTGGCATGGAGCTCTCCATAGGCTGCAGGTGGATTTCTTCTCCCTCCTGGACTCATTCACAGGTCACAGACCTTTCAACTCAAGTTCAGACTGAAGTTCCAGCCTGTCCAGTACAGCAAGACAGGAACAGCAGCCACATTCTGGCCAGCTGCCTCATGGAGGCACATCTGCATGACAGTTACCAAAGCATTCCCAGGCACAGTAAGGTGATAAGCAGTATACACTACAGCTAGCAGCAAAAGCATAATGTGCCCACTAAAAAGCACTAGATTCAAAACAGAGTCATGAAATTGAGCCCCATGGCAAGAGACAGGAACCTGCTCATTACTAGCTAAACAGCACTAGCAAATATAAATTCAATCTAGTATATCCCAGAATAATTAATTCATGAAAGTTGTTAGCTAAAATACACATTTTAAGACTAAAATCAGGGAAGCTTTGAAGCATAAAACCTGAAATTAAATTCAATCTCCTAATGAAGCCAAAAAATAATTATTTCTTTCACACTTCCTATGCTAAAGTTATTAACAAAAAAGAAAAATTTAACAACCAACTCTCCAAATCCCCCAGCAAACAAAAAACCCATTTCACCTTTTGGACTAAACTAGAATCTTTCTCATCTTGTAAGATCTAGTCAAAACAGGTACATTCAATTTCTTACCAAAACACTTCCTCTTCCCTTAAACTGTAGAGTTGGACGATAAAGGTTTCTCTGAATTGTTATTAGTGGAGGTCATGAGAAAATACAGGTTCCTTTTGAAGCAGAGTTCTAGAGATTTCCCAACATCATCTGTTGCTGTAGGCGAACTTCCGTGTGGTTGTGGCGTAAAGGACAAATCTCTTTGTAGGAATACTTATATGTTTTTCTTAACTTGCCAGAGTTTTTCCGTGAATACTAACACTTTATTTTCATATGTTTAGTGTGATTGCTGCACATCTTGTATTAGGTGTTGAGGATGGCATTTAATGATTTCCAGAATTTGCTCTACCATCTTCAAGTTGCTGAATAAGATCCATCCTATGTTCTCTGGTTCCCATGTTCAGGTTGTTTTCAATGATATTTTTCAATATTTTAAAAAAGAGTATTTGATTGAATGACAAGGGGTTCAGTGCCTACTATCAGCTTCCAAACAAGACGTTGCAATTCATTTATTTTACTCTAAACCAAATTTTTTTATTGGCAGTAGGACTCACTGTTTTCTTGCCCTCCTCCCCACCCTTTTCTTCATGGGGGGGCTAAAATGCCTTTTGCTGTAGTGTGCTTTATCAAGAAGATTGTAACCTGTCATCTGTGATCACTCTTTATGCATTAATGTATAAGAACAGTAGAACAAATTCTGTTGAAGGCTGTTTCAAATAATCTACATTGGAGCTTGCTGACAGAACGTGCCAAGCCCCAGGAGTGTGGATGATTCAGAAATACTAGTCCTCTCCCCTTCCTATGAACTGTCATTCAGTAGACTGGATAATGACATTGCTTTATTGTTTTGCTCAGTAGTGGTTGATCTCTACTGCAAATTTTAATAACTTATGTTTCAGTTTGTCAACTGTATTCAAATGAATCTATACAATAATCTACACTTAGAACTGGGTTTGCAATCTTGTGTTGAAATTGCTGACATGGATTAAAGATTTCTTTTAAATTGAAAGCCTTATGTTTTACAGTGCTGAATGGCCACTTGCAGCTTAGAAGTCAACCAAGAAAAATTTCTGGCTGTAAAGGGTAGGGTGTGACTTTTAAAATTTGTGCATGGAGAAGATTCTTGATTTCGGCATCAACAAAGCTGTTCTAAAGATAACCTGACTCCTCCTAGCTGCTTCCTTGGCTGCTCTAATAGTTCCCATCGGACTTCAGCTTGTAGACAGGAACAGGAGTTTGTAAATTGGTCCCGTGTCACGTTTGCCTCAGGAAACTGAAACTTTTGAAGATGCCTTGAAGACTGCCGAATTCTTGGAAACTTTTGTCAGAAAAACAAGTTTGGCATTTCAAGCCAAAATGAATGGCGATCCTTACTGACAGTGCTAAGCCTGTCGCTAGCAGTTCCCCAAAGCGCTACAAANTGCCGGCGGCCGCGGGCCATGGGGGGGAAGAGCTTCCGCCTCGCCGTCCTGACCCTCGCCGTCCTGCTGCCGGCCGCCGCCTCGGAGGGTGCGGAGCCGCCGCCGAGCTGCGAGGCGGTCCGGAAAGTTTTCCA
>VZTB01016973.1:588188-616332 GCA_013397245.1 Thryothorus ludovicianus | reverse complement strand
TACTTTTTTTCTTAAGGACTCAATATACTAGCTGAAATACCCACATCTTTACAGGGCAAAATAAGGAGGAAGAAGAAATACTACAAGCACTTAATAAAAGAACAGTATTTCCCTCTGGGTCAAATGACATTACCAAAAATATGATGCAGGCAAAAATACAGATCACATCTTCAAACAAACAAACAAAAAAAAAAGAGGCAATTTGGCAGCTGTCTCAAGTGATGATTGGAATTTAGGCAATCTCAAGATGCTGTGTGTTCACTGACTTGAAAGCTCATTCATAAATATCCCAGTGTGAATTCCTGGATAGTGAGATGCCACTGGTAGCTAATGGGGAATTCACCATTTGTCACTGTCTCTTTACACAGTAACTTGGGGGACAGAAAAGACAGAAAAGATTGCTGTCTACTTTATCAAGAAAGCAAAGAGGAAGTGAGAACCACGGCGGCAGATGGCCCAAAAGAGCCTGCTGTCAATTGTTCCTGTGACACTAGTGCCAGTTCCTGACCATGAACACTGAGTAATTTTTGGTTGCTAAAGTAGTAACCATTGTACCCTATTACAGTTTGGAATCTCCTAGTCTAGAAAATTTAAATTGTTGCAGCATTTTCAAATAATGTAATGGGAAAATAGATTAGGAAAAGATACCATGTATCAAATGCAAAGACAGTTATACATCCTCACAGACATTTGTTCAAATTGTTCTTTGAAACTCCAGTGGAGTAAGTGCCTCAGCTCTCTCAGGGCTTTTGTCAGTGGTCATGTGGTTGATACAGGCACAAGGAAAAGTTGATCTCTCTCCGCTTTTTACCTAGATTTTATGTTTCTACATATCTAATTTATGTATCTCAAGACTTTCAGCAAATTTCTCTTAGTCTTTGTTTTCTAATTTGAACTACTCTGACTTCACCAGGAGCAGCTTCTAACAGGCTAGTTTTCATATCTCTGACTTTTCCTGTCCCTTGACATTTTCACCAACTGGTCTACACATAGAGAGAAGACCCTTCAGGTGGATGAGACATTGGCTACAGATATGACCCTTACTGAGATATACGTAGTCAAAGAAGACAAAGCCGTAGTGCCAGAAATTATGCAGCTTACAAATGACACTCTGTACACATAAATATGATACTTATCTTTTTCTCAACATCACAAGTTTGGTGACTTGGTTTTTGTTGGTTATTTGCTATAACCACAAGGCTTTTTTCAGCAGAGCTGTTGCACAGCCAGTCATTCCTCAGATAGTTTATGGAGCTGATTATTCCTGCATATGTGAAAAATTTTACATTCAAGTTGAATCTGTTATTTTCCAAATAATTTCCTCAGTTTGCTATATTAGAGTTTAAATCCAGTCTTTTTGTTTAACTCACCCTGTATGACCATAAGGAGCTTTTTAAAATTTTTTCATCCACAGCGTTAGCCAATATACCTCTAAAACATCCTTCTTGTCTGATAGTAAAATGTTGATAAATGAGCTTCTAATACCATTTTCTTCATGATTCAATGAATATGTAGTGCCTTCCATGTTTCCAAAGCCCTCTCACATGGAATCACTGAGGTGAATGGGTTGTCAGAAAAGTGAAAGTGTGGTGAGGATGTTGGTGGCGAGTATATTAATGCATTCCTATTTTGGCTCAGTCAAAGTGGTATGATGATGAGCTTGGGTTTTAAACCAGGAGATTTTATTAACCACTCTCATTTTGCTATAAATTTGGAACGTGTTCCTACTAAGCCCTTTTTGGATCAATACATCAGGTTTTATTGGATTCTCCCCTTCCTTCCCTCATATCCTCTGATAGAAGAAGGTTATATGGGAACTGTCAGTCTCAAATTCAGTCAGTTTTCAGTAGAAGACTCTAGTTTTTGTTAGGTGATAGCCCTTTCAAGCCATTTAAAATATAACATGAATATAGATATATAATTATCTGAATGCTCAAAGCACTGAATTCAAAGTTTCTGTCTTTACATTTAATAATAAGAATCTATCTTGCAGTTATTTATGTAGAGCTACTAAAATTGAATTTTTCCAGGTTTGAGAGGTTTCAGACAGAGAGATCTTTGATTCTGCAAGTTTTGTGTGATTTCATGAGAGATTTTCAGTTACTCAATCCAGGAGTTCTTCCCATCCTTCAGCTCTGGTCAAGTGCCCACATAATACAAAGGTAAGGAATCAGCTTAAAGCAGAGTCAGCTTAAAAAAATATATATGGAATATATCTGTGCACACAAAACCAGACTAGTTATTTTCCTCCATAGATATACTGATACAAAACGTTACAATATAATTCTGCATTCCTCACCATATTATAGCCAGCTATTTTGAAGTGAGAAATGGATACAAATATAAACAATTTTCCTCCATACATGTGGAAAAGAATCCAGACTGTCCAGGAAGACATTATTTCCTGGTAAAATACGCCGTGTGGTTTGGTAACATATTGGAAAAAAACTTCAAAAAGCCAGATGGTTCTCCCTGCTATTTTAATGTTATTGTTTAATGAGTGGCCCAAGAAATGCATTTAAGTAAGTGAATAAAATCCAGTTGTTTCATCATTGTGTTATCTCAAGCAAAAACAAATAAATAAAAGCATGCTAGTAATGAAATGTTTTCCCTTAAGAACTTGATAGAGTAGTGGTGCCAAATTCTGCTGTGATGTAAAATGGATGGATGCAAAGCAGATGTAACTTCATCTGCTGATTGCAATTGAAAGCTTTTAAAATTTGCTTGGAACATATTTATGCCTTGAGATGCAAGGAGAAATGAAGTTCAACTGGAGTTTAAGTTTATAATTTCCCTCCACAAAATCTTTTTCTGTGTTGCTGATCTCTTCAGACAAAGGTAAGGGTTTGGTGCCAGGTTTCTTTAGAGCTCTACTCTCTTTTTCAGACCCAAAGCCCTCTATATGCAGTATAAGCAGGTATTTACTATCTTTGACCATCAGTAAATCTTTCAGAATATCTCACAGTACTCAAAATCTGGAAGAGGAGTGTTTATCTGCTCACTCCCTTATCAGCAACGTTCAATTCCTGATAAACATCCTGTAGACCTGTTGCTGTAAGTTAATGATGAATTCATTTTTGATCCAAATTAAAAATAAATTTAAGCTAATTATAGTGTTTATTAATAAAATGTCTGTCTAGGGTGATGAACTTCACTATCCTTGGAAACAAGAAATATGAAATCAGTATACATAGTTGAGCTTAATAAGGAATTTAGACACAAAAGTGGGACTTGGTGAGAATTTGAACACTGAAGTTGAAGACCCATGCTCCAGCTCCACCAAATCTCTTCAGCTTCAGGAAGACTGTAGATGCTAACTTTCCATCACTGAAATCTTCCTTCACATTTGTTGTAATTTTTCTTCTCCAAGTGTTCCAATGTACTGCCCTTGAGGCCAGAGCAGCTCCCTGCCTACTGGTGGCTGAGAGAGCTCTCTTCAGGCATAAAGCTGCCCTTCACTGTCTTCCCTCTTCACCTTTTTCTCAATCTGGCTTTATCATTACTCTTAAACCATACCAGGACTAAGCATTCAAATTATTGCAAAACATGGCAACTATTCAATTTCACTCATCAATAGTGAAAGCATGCTCTCTGAAGTAAAACATCTAATTTCTCTATTCAAGTTCAAATTCTTGTCTTTCAGTAGTGCAATTAAACAGGGCCACTCTTCATCTTTGCTGTTGAAACAGGTAAGCTTTCCCATTTCATAATGCCAGAAAAAAAGAGGTGCAAGGGGAACCATTCTCATATTCACTCAAGAATAGTAGCAAGGTGCAAGAAGTCTGGGAAGTAGGAAACACTGCATTGTTCCAAATCAAGATGAGGAGGGACTATTTTCTGTTTCCTGAGTGACTGTGGTTGGTGCCTGGCAACAATATGAAGAGCAATATGAAGAGTAATGTCAGCACCACCTCCTTCTGTATCTAAAAAGGCCAGATCTATCCTCTGTTTTCTAAATGGCAAATGTAGATGCCAAACACAAGAAGTTCCAAACTGTGAATTAAAGGCTCTCAGAGTAGACTCAGCTCTCAAGAATGACAATATTCCTGATGCCTTCCTTTCTTTCATGGTGATGTGTCCTTTTTTCTTTCATCAGTACTTTGTGTTATGGACTCCATTCCAAACTTTTTCTTTCTGTAGCCACTTAACATCAACCTATGAATTTTTATTAATGAACAAAGTGAAAAAATTTGATGTGGTGAAAATCAGCATTATAGTGACCAAATTCTGGAATAAACCACCCTAAACCCTGCAGTTTGATGTACCTCAATAAATCTCCCACAAATGTGGATCTGCAGCAGTGACTGATATTTTCTGATGCACGGTTACATTCTGGGCGAAGAGCAATATGAAGAAGTTCCTGTCTCAGCAGGGCAAAACCAAAAAATATCTTAGACTGAATATCCTAAACCAAAGACATTTAATAATTAGAATGAATTTACTTAAATCCCAGGCCATGTAAATTAGTTTAGTCTTGTAACCATGCCAGGTTTCCTTTGAACTCATAATTCCATCTATATTTCACATACAGATCTGTTGCTTCTAACATTGCAAAGAAAAGCATTCCCACCTTGATCGCTGGATAATGAGAAGTAAAGTTATTTTAAAATCTGTATATAAAACAGTTCATCTCTAAATTTTCTAAGCTTGAGTTTATAGACGTTTGTCACAACATTATTATATTTTCTGGGGAGTTTTATATGAAATACATATTTTTAATATGCTATTGTAACTTAGTATGTCTTATGCATATACAAGCGAGAACACAAACTGTGCCACCAGTACGTGCAATTAATTTTCACGTTTGCTGAGGGACGTTCTTCAAAAAAATCCTCCAGGTGGCAGCACTGGCTCAGTGTTTAGGTTCACACTCCAGGCTCAAACTACCGAAGAAACCAAACTCAACAACCTGAAAATGAGGTGGACTTTCTTTTAAAATATTTTTTACCCAGTGGTGTACGCATGCCTTTTTAATCAACCCACTGGTCTTTCCTTTTTGCCTGAAAAATGTCAGCTTTAAAGTGTAGGTGTATTCAGGCATCCTTAAAAAATGCCAAAAAATATGGTGGTGTAACTAAAATACAACTGGCTCTTGCTCTTCTACGTAGACATGAGACTAGTGGGATTTATGGAATTTTAGCTGGGAACATGCACCTAAGCTTGTCTTTCAAACCTTTGGATTGGAAATATGGTTCTCTTTAATTAATCCTGCACTCTTGCTGTTATTTTCAGTTGTTGCTACTTCTCATATCTCAGATAAATGGTCTGGTTAACAAAGTGCAACAGAAAAACCATTGCACTAAACCCCACCACACTCCACGTTATTTTGTAAACCCATGTTATGCACTAGGTCTTCATTAATCTAAATTGTCTGGCACAGTTAATATTGTTTAAATATAATCCTAGCTAATTCATTTTCAGCCATAATAAAAACATAGACTGAAAGTGTGCAGTATCCTGCAGTGTTTAGTATAAAACTGTTCCTAGAAATTGCTTTGAGTGTTTCAAGATATTTGAGTGTTTCAAACGATTTTCTTATTTATGGTTTTTATTATCACTAACATGACTTTATTTGTTAATAAGAAAAGCTTCACACAATACCTGCAAGCACTAACAATGATGAAAACAGATGGAATCTTTAATTGTTTTTACTTTTAACAATATATCCTTTTATATTCAAATCTTCCAAAATTCTAACTAATTTTTTTTTAAGTTAATCTGACTAACTATAAGTGTGAAAGTGATGCATATGCTAAAAATAATATTCTTCTGGATGTTCGACTTTCACTGGAAAAGACTAGGTTGCACATATAGTTACCTTTGTGCTAGTAGCAAAAATTGTTATTAAATTTAATTTTTTTAAACACTGAAGAGGTATAAACTTTAGTAGATACTAGTTTTCATGACTACATGTGAATAATCCATCTGAAAAATTGTTTGGCCTGACTCTTTTTGGGAAAATATCATTCATATTTCTTATCTACATATGCCTTTAAGAAAATGAAGATGGAAATTCATACGCTTTTAAATTATCTTTTTATCAGAGGATTCAATTTCAAAAATGCTTGAAAGTAGCAGATAACATTTATCACTAAAGGATTCAGTTGTAAACTCACCAGTTTGGCATGATAGTAGTAAAATTTTAATTTTTTTCCAGACTTGGCATTCATAAGGGTTAACTTGGGCAAAGTAGCCACAAATGCAAATTCAGAGTCAGCCTCGTTCCTTACCTTAGAGTTTGTATTTTAACAGAGCTCATCTCTAGAAACTGTCTTAAAGATGGACAGCAGCTGGGAAGACACAGCTTGATTAAAGATGGGAAGCATAAAATCAGGCAAGGGATCGCATGTTTGAAGACGTTTCTAACATGGTAGATAAGGAGAAATCAGTAGATGTTAATACACAATTTGGTTTCTGAGACACATTTGGCAACCTCACACATGAGGTTACTTCCACTTGTTACTCTTAGAATAATGTGATAGTCTGTTGGAGAAGTACCAGGTAGCATCAAAATTTTACAGTCCAAAACCCATTTGTTAGCCCATTTATTTTGTGAAAACAAGCGTAAAGTCCCGAAAACTCTCTGTTTTATGTACATCTACAATTATTTAGCCTAGAGAAAATTGTTATTTTCTAGTTCGTAATGGGTATAATTTTAAAATTTCTCTTTTTTTTCCTCCCAGCTCACTAATGGGTGCTCTGAAAATCACATTAAATGCCTTCTTTATTTCCTGCTACCTGAGATCATACTTCTGCTTTTAAGAAAAGATGCATAATTTTTCAGGTTTATGTGGGCCAGGAGTACAAGGTCTCTCACCACAGGAAGAGAAAGAATATTCATATGTGCAGAACACCAGATCTAGGTTAGGGAAGGACCAAAGCAGAAGCAAACATAGCTTTGTGTCACCCTGGCCCTGAGCACTCAGAGAGGTCCAAATCAGAGTTGTATCACCTTTTATTAACTATTTTAGCTGCCAAGGATGATGATGACATGAACATAACTCAGAAATTTGTCTTTGCCTGCAAATTCCCTTCATAAAACATAGACTGCTTACCTTTCTTAGCATGGTCATTACTGATCAAAAAATGCTTAAGAAAGTATTTTTCTGTCTGGAAACACTAATTAATTCAAACTATAAAGCTAATGGGCTCATTTCTGGCAAAAAGAATCACCCTGTAAGATGTGCTCAAAAATAGGTTTCTCATATCTCAGACAAATGACCTGTCACTAAACCAGCTGATTTTCTTTTATAGTTTCATTCTGGTAAAGAATCAAATCAAATTCCAATACCTAGAGTTCATTACATCTTTTCTTTTTGCACAGAAAGTGGCACTACTCTTTAGTTTCGTACCATTTGACTTAAAATTCACAAATTCTGCTGTATAGTACATTAGAAAGGTACTACAAGTCTTTTTCCACAAGTGACTGAGGCTGTTTCTCCCTTTGTCTACTCTGCTATTCTGTCCTGATGAGTTTTCCCAGGCATTTTCCGTGCTTGTCCCTAAACGTGGCAACATACCTGAAGAGATAAAATAATTTATGCATGGCAGCAATAGGGGGTTTTCAGATCAGTGCAAATAATGTTTAGTGTATCAATGTACAATCTTTTAAAAAATACATGATATGTAATATAAAATAAAGATAGCTTATATTCACAAGCATAAGGAACATATGCCTAGCTTCTGATGAAATGTCATCCCTCAGCAGGATTTTCCTGTAACACTTCTTAAAATAGAAATAATTATGGATTTCATCTACTTGTTCTGCAGTGACATTTTCATTTTTCATTTCTCAGTTTTGCCTCCTGTGCAACAGGTGCTTCACCTTCAACTCTAGAGGATTGCTTAAAGGCTTTTTCATTTAACTGCTGCTACATGCCAGTGCACAAATTACCTGGCAGGGATGATGTGGAGTGTTAAGGCCCACATCCTACAGCAAGAGATTTACCAGCTACCCGGGTTCTTAGAGCACAGAAAGACTAGTTCCACGCTGGATGTGGATCCAGGTGTTTTTGGAGCATGATGTGTTGCTTCAGAGCAGTGGAATTAGCTGAAGATGTCAATAACAACAAATAAGTGATGTCAAAAAACAAAATGCATAGCACTGTCTGCTATTTCTGTTTCCATTATCTGGACCCTCCAAAATAATTTATAAAAATAAACCACCATTCTGATGCTACATAATTTTATCCAGAAAGTTTTCAAATATCACTGTGGTACCCCAAACACAACACTGGGACAATTTGCATGAAATCAGAGGATGCAGCACCACAAAATTTACTTGCAATCTTAATGCTCGAAGATTTCTGTGGGTGCAAAAGCTGTGCTACCAGGAATGCCCAGAAAATATTTCAGTTGTCTTCCCTGTAAAGCTGTTCACAAACAAAACATCTTCACTGCTTAATAGCTGTGCTGAAGCTCTTGGTTCTGCTCAGAACATAGCCAGATGTGCAGTGTGTGGTGCTGCACTGGACTCAGCTTTGGCTACACCATACCTTCTAGTAAGGCCTCAGGGGTAGGAGAGACCTGACTTCATTGTTTGCCCCATAATTAAGAACACAATTTTTGGAAGCACCCCCACTGTGTCTGAACTTGCGTGGTTTCAGACTCACCCACTGCTTTTTTTTCTCTTGAACTAATAAAAGCTTGAGCATTTAGGTGTTTTTATCCCCATTTCCCAGAATAACACTTTTGCATTGCCATCAAGTCTCTCTGCCACTTTTCTGTTAGCATTAATAATGGAGTCTGGTTTAGAGCCAGTAAAATACATCCTAATCATTCTTCTAGGTAAGTTTTCCAATAATCCTTAAAATCAGAATTTTATACCAGTTTTCAATACCATGCCAAACATGGTACTGATATGTGACCATTTTAATCAAAATAATTTCTAAGTTTACCATTGTAAGAGATGGGCAGACAGGGAAGGGGCTCTGTGCTGGTCCCACCTCCAGGCAGTGTTCTTAAACACTCACCTGCAGCATTCAGCTCCTTAGAAATCAGAGGAAGCCTGGGTTCTGCTGGACAGTGCTCAAACATGCAATCCTACAACTACTTAATTTAAAATAAAAATAAAAATTGAAAAACAAACACCTAAAAACACCCCAACCCCCCCCGCGAAAAAAAAAATAAAATCCAAAAATCTAACAAGAGCAGTGCATAAACGAGGGATCAGTTTAAAGGAACACTATTTTTTACCTTATCTAGCAGGTCTCTGGTCAATATGCCACAGAGTAAAGTCATAAATAATAAACTCATGTCCAACTCTGGCCTTCATTTTAGTGTGTCAATGTCAAGGAAAGTCCTCCTACACTGAGGAGTTATGGCAACATCATGCAAAAGAGACTTTTCTGAGCCCATTAACCTAGAGGAGACTTGCCTAGACCAAGCTACCTCCTTGCCAGGATACTGTCACTGCTATATTTGTTAAAGGCTCTGGAGGAATGAACTCCTCTTCACCGTTTATCTTAAGACATTATGTTAATTTTGGAATGGATAGACTTGCCTAATAAAGAAACAATTCTGAGAATTCAGGGGAAAAATGAAAGTTCAGGCATTCCTTCTGCCTTCAAGTGTTCCCCATCAGCTTGATAGAGGCAGTTGTCTGTATAGCATGCCAGCTTTCCAAACTTTTGTTTAAAAATTCTTCCCAATTGATAGACAGAGAACCTATGTCTGAGACTGTCTTCCCTTTGAAGCACTTTCCAATGGAAAGGTATCTTTTGCATATACTAAAATGACATTTCATGCCTTCTTGTATCTTAGTTTCTATAAGGTAATTGTATTTTTTTGCCTCAGTATAATGATTTCAAGATTACTGGTCCTTCAAGCAACCACAAATATCTAGTAAAAAAACCTGTGATATCTGTGTAATGAAATCCAGAGTTGTTTTAGATGTAGTTATCTATCTTATTACATTAGGAAAATTCCAGCTCAAACTGACATCCCCTTGACAGATATTTCTAGGTAGTGCAGGCAGGAGCTGAGGGAATAAACGATCCTCTTCTCTGACTTGATTCCGTGTCCTCCACCAAGCCCCATCTTGAATGATGTTAGTAAATACCTGAAGCCTCAGGAACACAAGAAATGTGTGACAGCATCCTCACAATAAAAGTCCAGCCCAACACCTCCTTTTATGCATGCCAAACTTCCTGAACAGATTATGACGAGGACTTTTAACTATCCTCGTATGTGAATTGTCCAGTTAGTTTTCAAAAAATAACAATTGCATTAAATTTCCTTTCATCTGTCAGACAATTTTTTCTTTTAATTTCTCAGATATCTAGGTGTAATACCAATCGTTACAAAGCTGCTTCATTCTATCCTCTTTTCCAACTTGAGCTCAGTTTGTCCACCACAAGCTGAGTTAGACTCATGACTGCATTAGCCTTTTTTTTTATGATTATTCTGATTCTCTCATGACTGCTTCTGAGCATTTCCCAGTGTGATTAACTACCATTGTGATCAGATTCAATCCACACCGTTTGCCACACACTATTACCCTGGACTGTGGTTCTGTGGTACTTAACTGCCATCACGATTGATGCTCACGATTTTCTGGGTTTTCCCGATCTTTTTACTCATGGAAATCATCAATTTCCCTATTTGTTTCTTATTACTCTTCCAAAATTCCCACAGTCATCTTTTACCCTTGCAGTTCTTAGTGATGCAATGCCTGTGGTGTCTGTAGTGGATGACAGCAGAATCCCCTCCAGTCTTTCAGTTGCTATTCCTATCTACATTCCAGTAGATAACGTTATCTGGTTACCCTGATTCACACTGGTGATTCTGTGGCTCACTCTTCTTACTATCCTGATAACTAAAGCCAAAGAAAACAATTTTTAGAAAAAGTCAATATGTTAAAATATTTCATTTTATCTCACAGTTCTCTACAAATGAAAGTCAAATTTATTGAGTAATTTAGTGAAAATGAAGAATATAAATTAAGTCAAAATATGAGTACTAAAAATGAAGGGAGGGAGAGACTTCATTCATTGAACTGTGCCCCAGTTGTAAGCACTTGAAACATTTTATTTCCCTTTTACCTAAAGAGATTACAATTCACATCATGATGCTAAGCATCACCATCCTGTTTAGCATTTTGTTTAGCATCCTGTTTAGCATCCACAAGAGAGCAACCTCAGATATCATGCAGCCTGTAGTGGTTACTGCCCTCAGCTGGGTGAAGAAAACAGAACTTCAGATCTCTCTCTGAGATATTTGAACAGCAGAATCTGACCTCCCACTCATGTGCTCTAACTGCAGAGAATTGCAAGGTGTATTCCTACCATGTATGCTTGTGTGAGCTGTTTATTCCTTATTATAAAGCATTTTTCAACTCATATTTGAGTTCTGAACTACTTCAGTTAGCTACTTCCAGGTCTTCTTTACTAGTGCTTCCCTTTACTAGTGCTTATATATTGTGTATATATATTTTTTCTCTAAGTTGTCTCTTCCAAAGATAGAAACAATAATACTTTTTTCTTTAGCTTCAAAAATTTTACACAGAGAAAACATTCACTTTACAGCACAGAATACAGACTATTATCCTGTTTTCAGACCTGTGCTAGCTGTACCTTCATAATGAGTGGACAGTAAACTTAAGAAGTGCTGTTTTGTGTTACCTTGTCATCTGCAGTGAAGTTTGAGTTTTTCTCTTTCCTTGATCCGATGAATCTGCAATTACAAGAATCCTACCTGTTCCCTACAAGCATCTAAAATATTTTTACAGGACTTGGCATCTGTTTCTCAAAGCCTTTAGGCTGCTTTCTGAATATTGAGCCATTGGTTGTCACCACAAGCTAAGTCAGGGCCATGCAGAGTTCCTGCTGCAAGAATACAAGCTTCCACTGCTCAGTGCCCAACTTTTAGCAATGCAGAGAGAGAGCAGTGTTAGAGAAGGATGTCAGTAGCTCACTCACATAATATGCTCCCTTACAAGATGCTGATTTACATATTTTAATTTCTTCCCATTTCTTTCTGTGGAACTTGGTTGGCTTCATTCCAGCAGAGGAAAGAGCAGGAAAAGAAAGATTGCTTTACCCTGGCAAACACACACTACTGACAGGTACACAGCAGCTGTTCAATCTTAGCATCAAGATTACAGACACACACACATGAGGCTCAAGCAGGCACACTTATTTCAATGCTGCTCACAATGCTCTGACAACAATATGTTATAAATCCTTTCACAGTCAGCCCAGATAAGGTGAAGGCACTTTTACTGTTGGTTTCAATTTTTGCTCTGAGAAAAAGAGGTGGGAAACCAAGATTTTGAGGCTATTTAACTCCTAGGTTTTTAAGTATTTATAAACCAACATCCCACCCCCATCATCGTAAAATTTTTCCTGTCATTAGAATATTCAAAAACTCAGGACTATCATAACAATCTATGCAACCTACACATAGAACTTCCTCATTTCAATATATTAGGAAAACACTAAGTAATTTAACAATATCATTGTTTGACAAGGAGCATTATGACCACCAGTTAGTGCCTGTGCCTTTCTGTCTCGTCACTGACTTTAGTATCTAAGCCATGCAAACAGCAAGTTAAACATTTCCCTGCCTGGGGTAACTGCAAGAACTTTCTCCCATGTGAGCCGTTCTGGCCTTCAAGATCACTGGAATTCACCCACCAGCCCATTCCTCCATTCTCACACCCATTCCAGTCCCTTAATCTAAAACCCATGTTTCCATCAGAAAATTTTAATATTGTTTACCCATATTTTGATTACTTTTATCCTTGAATATATGTAAAAACCAAAACTACACTTACCATTACCTTCTTGAGGCTAATGTTGTGATAGATCAGTTGTTTGGATCAAGTCAAAATCGAAGTGGTCGTGGCAGTTGGGAGCTACAGCCAAAGATGTCATTAGCTCCTGTCAAGGCACTGTTTTTGAAGAGACTTTTGGTCTATCTGTACAGCAAGTTCTGTGAACTCTCAACTCATCAATGCCCAGAGAATCAGTGTGTGGCAGTGAGAGTTAAGAGAATTGATGGAAAGTACTGAAAGAGCAGGTGATAAAATGGCAGATTAAATTCAGTGTCAGTTCAATGCAAAATAATGCACTAATGGCAAACTGTAAGCATTCAGCCAGAGACAAGACAAAGGACTATAAATCAGATGCTTTCATTCATGAAAGGGAACTTGTAGTCACCACAGATAGTTTTCTGACTTCAGTTCACCTCAGTATTTCTCAGTGGTTGAAAAGAAAGCAGGGTACTAAGACTTAATATTATGAAGACAGAATAGTCAACTAAGCAAAAAAAGTATTTAATGCTTCTTGGAGTTGTAGCAGCACCATATCAAACAGGATACTGTAAAAACAGTACAGAGAAGGATGAAAGGGATGACAAGGAGATAAGACAAAATTAAATAGAGCAGAACAGATCAGTCTGGAAATGACTCAATTGAACAGGCAATAGATACAAAAGAAGAATATAAGATCCTGAATGCCAGAGAGAAGATGAACGGGAAACAATTATTCCATGTTTCACATAACTCAGGATGTGGAAGACACCAAATGAAATGATAAAATAGCACATATAAAGAAAACCAAAGGAAGTTCTTGTTTCTAAGTAAAAATCACAGGCAAAAAAGCACAAGTGAGATCAAAAAGATAGACAATATCAAAGAATAAAACTCAGTTGATGGCTATTAAATGATATGAGCCTGATACACTTCTGGTTCCAGATATCTTGCAGGTTGGGAACTGAGAAAGACTATCAGGGAAAGGTTTTTTTGTACTTCTGCCATTCTCTGGTGTGTCCCTTGCTAGTCACTGTCACAAAGCTACATGGATTTCTGCTCTTACCCACCAAGTTCATTCCCATGTTCTTCTATACTGTAATAAATGCTTGACTTTAAACAGCAGAGTTTTGCAAGTAGAGAGACAGTGAAATATTTACAAATCCAATACCTGACTCAATCTCCTGTGATACAGGAAACTTTATTCAGACCAGGCTCTATGTCAGGTAGAGAAGGAATTCAGGCAGGGGTATCTCATAGTCAAGGCATGCATATTTTGGATATCACAGTGTCTTCTACAGATTGCTTTAAGAAGAAACAGGTTACAGTCATATCACCCATGTAATGAAGGAAAAATTTTAATAAGTTCTGTAACAGAACTTGTTTGCTGGAAACAAAGAAAATATTGCTGAATTAAAATGTAATGTTTTGCATTTCAAACTTAGTTGGAAAAATTACAGTATTTTTACATTATTTTATTGGTATTTTAAAGCAGATAAAAATGAGTAAAAATAGAAAAAACAGCTGATATTGTCATGCATTCAAAATTGAAAGATCAGAAATTTTCTGTTATTTCTTTTTCTCGGTCTCCAAAATAATCAGTTTTCACGTTAAAATCTGAGAGAAATCACAGAAATAAGAATCACATTCACCTGATTATGTTCACTGAAAATGTAGTTGTGCTTATAAACTCAAGAAAAAAAAATATTAGTAGTATGTTTTTGATCTGAATTAATTGGATTATTGTAATTTTTTTCCAGCTGAGCCAATGATATATGATTCTTTTTCTGTTCTGTTCTTCATTGCTGGGCTAGAATGCTGCAAATCATAAAGCTCATATTTTACACCAATTTATTGCTCAACTAAAAACTCATTTAAGAAATAGGTTGGAATATGTGTTACTTTTAAACTCCCTCAATAAACAGTCTTTAAGAGAAAAATGCAGTTAAAATTATACATCAGAAGCAATTTTATGTATCTGAGGTGATCTATCATATAAGACTTAAAAGGACTGTAGCACTGTAGAAAACAAATTTGAAAAAATGTCCAAAATTATTGACTGAAATTATTTTTGCAAAAATTGTTTTTAGAGAGCACGGCTGGTATGGAAATTATTTGCTAGCCAAATGTTGCTAAGCAAATAATTCAACCAGTTAATGACACCCTTTGAAAATTTTGAAGGGCAAACAGTGTTCACAAAGTGTAAATTGAATTAGAAGTCTAAAAGATATTTTTCCACAATAATAAATATTAGAAGTAAATTGATCATGCATCAAATTATTTTCATTTTAGCCTAGACATATTACCCATATTTCTAACAATTTCCCTTTTCATAGTTGTGAAAACAATCCATCCAAGCTGATACACCATCAAAGAATGTGTCATGTGTGGGTGAAAACTTCTTCCAAAAGCATCGTGGAAAATGTGTGGGTTTTGTTGTTAATTTTGCTAGTGCCAATACTACTTTTCAGTGATGGACAAAAATTTATAAAAAAGAATCTAACTTAATTTTACTTAAATAACCAGGGCGCCTCTGAAAGGTAAACAAATACTCTTCTGTGGCATTGCTTTTACCACAGTATTTCCTAAATTTAGAATGAATATGTACCACAAGACTGCATTTATACCAAGTAATGGTAAATTTTTGCTTTTCAGTCTGGTATGTTTGCCATGTATATATAAAAAAGAAATCAAAAGTAGAATTAAATATGGATAAATATGTGGGGAGAAACTGAATATGAGAGGAAAATCAAGCTATACATAGAGAACAAAAATGCAATGTGAATTTAGTTGCAAAAATAGCACAAGTACCACATGGATATCACAATGTACAAATTACTCCACAGTGGAAAGCAACATAAAGACTTCCTCTATGAAACAAGGTAGGTCTCTGCAGGAATAATTCAGATTATAAGTGAGGCAGAAGGTGCCAAAAAGAGAAACCAGAGTAGCTTTGCCCTATTTTGAGTTTATATATTTAGCACATGTCAAAACATCTCCACGGAGTTTTGCAGTCTTGAATATTAGAAGAAAGCTGTCACGTGGTGGAAAATGTATCACAAAGTCAGTCAGCTGTATCATAAAGACTAATTTCAGCTTTAGGGACTGGAAAAATAATAGTTTTTCATCCTCAAAGCCATCTTTCAGAGTATAACAACCATCTCAACAGTTTGGAATTCTTCTGTTCATGCCTTGGAGCCAGGTTTTGCAGGGCCTGATCAAAAATCCGACACCATATTCAGTAGAAAATTCTAGGCAAAAAGTAGCATCCATCCCCCTAAATTTGGATATGGAAACTCCCTGGTAATTTTCCATGGAGAGAAAAACCCAGGTATGCCTAATATTTACATAATCAATATACTTTGTTCTGAAAATTTAGTCTCGGTTACAGTTTTCAGCCCTTCCAGGACAAAAAAGAATTAGCAACCAGGATAAGCATCCTGGTTTGGGTACCCACACACTCAGATTTGTGGCAGAGAGACACAAATCCCAGATGTCTCAACTCACACATAAGGTAAGCTGGCTGGACTTCAGGCTCAGCTGGTGATATTTCCACACAACAACAAGAACAGAAAGAATTTAATTGTATTCGCTTCACTGGTTTTTAGAGTTACTAAGATTTGAATGCAGGACAAAAGACAAAAGCTATAATCCTGCAGAAGGTTGTGCTAAATATCCCTCTGATCCTGAGAAAGTGAAGACATGATTTAGGACACTGTAGTCTCAACCCCTGTTTCGGTTATAAATAATTATGAAAGACATTGAACTGGGTAAGAGTCCTGTGTAGGTTTAAACATTATGTCAGGGCCTGAAAAGCCCATCGGGGTCTTTATTTCATGACTTCATGGTATTACATAAGAACTAAGTGCTCAGGTGGCAGAAATTGATGGTGTCCCACTGAAGTCCCAGGTGGTCACATGGCCAGACCACCTCGCTTTTCCTTTCTCCTTCTCAGGAGGAAGACATTCAAAGGATTCTTCCCAAGAGCCACAGCTGGGAGTGGAAAGATGTCTTTTGGGCACATGGCTGTGGCTGGATAGGACAGCAGCTGAGTAAGCCAGAGCATGTGTTTGTTTTATGTGGCCCCATTGCCACTGCCTTGAGTGATAGCCGACCATGGCCTCAGCTGGCCAGGGCAGCAGGTGCCACAGCCATGCTTTTGTTGCCTGCTGTGGCTTCTGCTGGCTGCTCAGCTGGGGCAGAACTAGGGGCATGGCTTTGTAGCTTGTCTAGCATTGCTGACAAATCACTACTAGTAATGGAATACTGCCTCTTTCCTCCATGCCACCATACTAGGTAAAAGGACTCAGAGGCACAAGTCAAGATGGATTTTTGCCTATTATTGATCACATTAAATACAAAATTAAGCTGAATGCTCAAATGCCCCATGATATCATTTTTGTTCTTCTATTTTGTTCTTCTATTTACATGGACTAATGACCTAATGTTCTCTCTTAGTTAGCAAATGGTGTAAATTATATAATATTTGATCATGATTTATTTTCTCAGTCTGGAGTCCTTCTTTTATACACAGATTTTCCCAAGAGGCCATTTACAACCATGATTCTATGGGCTATAATCACAGCTCTAGGAATGCTAATATGAACTCTTCCCTACTTTATACTGAATATTCACCAGCATCTGCTATGGGATTAAAATAAAAAGATTTTGCCACACATGGCAGACAATTAACAAACAATATGCTGCTATAGTTTAGGGCTATCCCTTCATTTTCCCTGCAGGATCTGTTGTGAAGATATCTCCAGGGGTTTAAATTGAAGTCTTCAGCTTCTGAATTTACATTTGGCCTTTCATTGACTCTTTCTGCCTTAATAGTCTACTTTTTCATTTGTATACCAATATTACATGGATGTTTACCAAGATTTCCTCTTGTGCTCTTTGACTGTCTGTCTACAAGGGTGATGGATTGTTTTTTCCGACTGGATGTCTTTAAATTGAAATTGTTCTGTTTAGTAAGGTAGCACACAGAAGAATGAGCATTGGTTATTTTTGGTTTTCAGTTGATTTTTCTTTCTTCTCCATATATAGTAGAAATAATTTTATATTGTGTTTCAAAGCTCAGTAATGCTGCTGCTTATTTAGATTTCATTTCATTCAAATGAAATACCATTATTCTCCACTTTTGAATTAGTTTACCTGAAATGTATTTTTTACTATGCCAGTTTTAAGGTTTATTTTCAAATTCCCTTTTCTTTGCTACCCATAAAAGTAGATTGCCACATAGATATATTTTTAAACTTTGAGGTCAGTATAATTTTCAATTGCATTCCACTACAATATTGGCTGCATCATTTATTCCAGTTTTCAAGACTTTTGATTCCCCATTGGCTTGCCCCCACTTTCCTTCATACGTAAGTGGCCTTTTGACTTGTGCAAAACTACAAGCATGCAACATATTTTTGCACAGCCAAGATTTAATTTCTCTTACTGCCTGTATCAGGATTTGAAAATACCAAGATTTAGGAGTATCAGATTATTATTTTAAAAAGGAGCTTGCTATGTTTGATTTAAATGCAAGATTTACGTGTAATCTGTACTCATTGTAGTAATGAAAACATTTCTGCTTCTTTTTCAAGAGCTACTAAATTGGGAATTGTTTCTTTGTCTTTTACTACTTAAAATTTAGGTACTGAATATATTCTACATCTTTAATTAAAAAAAAAATAAATTTTGATTAAAGTTTTCCACCATAAATTAGTAATTGAATTTAAAAATTAATCTGGGCTCAATTCAGACACTTTAAAATTTTATATCTGGAAAAAATTCAGTTTTGAACTTCTATTGTATATCCAAAGCAAAAAATTGAGAGGTTTTTCTGGAAAGAATTTGAAAAAGATTATTACCTGGATGACTCAGCTGATGTATGCTCCTTTTCCATTGCAAATGGTAGGCAGGAGTAAAAGGAGAGGAAGAAAACATGAAACAAATGAAAGGAGATTAAAAGCAAAAGCTAGCATAAGTAAAAAAAATAAGAGGTCACCAAAGAGAAAGATTCAGAGTGCATGTGATCTGGATCCAGTTATCAACCTCCAACAAAAATAATGAGGTGTTATTATTTTTATTATATGGGAATGACTAAAATGAACATCTTTAACACTGTTTATTTATCTCAAAGCCAGGTCTGAGGGGAAAGTCTCTATGAAAACAGAGGACCAGAGTTATCTAAAAGCAAAATTTAAAGGCACTCATTGTTGCATGTGACTTTGTTTATGTTTATATGGACATGGGCTTGGTTATATCAGTTGCTAAACTAAGCAGAATTCAGGAAGACACATGCAAGAGAAAACCAGACACTAAATATGAACCATTGAAGAATTCAGGGAACTCCCATTTTGAAAGAAAACAAAAGCAAAAGTAAACTTCTGTTGCCCTGGGACTGTTTCATTTCCTTCTTAGATACTCAACTTTAAAAAGGTACTTTTTCCTTGCAGCTTTGAAAATGAGAAAAAAAAATGGTTACAAAATGCACCAGCTTGAGCATTTACTCAGGAGTCACCTGAAGTCCTTATATTCCCATTTTTAGAGAGCACAGTGAATTTTGAACAGCCATTCTCAAACCCATCTCTGACCTAGCTCCACTCTCACTCTGGACTGCCAGCACACAACATTCAGCATTTCCACTGAGCTCCACTGCGCCAAAGTCAAGTAAAATCACACAGGCATTCAATTTCTTATTGAACGTAAAAGGTTATGCAGAACCAGTTTTCCTGTGCTGTGAAACAACACAGAAAATACTCAGCTGTAACTTGTAATGGAACGTGACAGCAGATGATGAGTGAAATTATACTTCAAGTCTCAGAGGAGAAGTCTGTTAAGAAAGGGGAGAAAAAAAACACTCATACAATTTGTTCAAGACTCTTGAGGAAAAACTACACATAGAATTATCAACATTGTCCGACAACAGAGAAGAATAGTCTAGCTCAGACAGAGGAGCTGAGTAAAAGCCAAGATACCATTTTGTTGTTAACTTCTTCATATTTAAGAACTGAGAGGTATCAGGGAAGTTTATGTGTATCTGTTGCCTGTTGTTTTCATTCTGCTCAGTAAAACTGATCTGTTAAACACTGTGATGGGATTTCCGTCTGACCATGTGCAGGGAATTTAACTGTAACTTAATATTTACTGTTATAATTCAACATGTCAGATCAATGATGTCAATGAATGCTGACTTGTCTCAGTAGCATTTGTTACTATTACTGCAATAATAAAGACAGGTTGAATCATTTGATGATGTCTGTGGGGAAGGAGAGTCTTTGCAAAAGGTTGAGGTGACTTGGAATAGAATGGTGCACTCAGTTATTATGGTAGTGAGAAAGAAGTTTTCAAAATTCTCTCAAATGAGATAATTTTTTTTTTTTTAGTTCATTAAAATTATGGGCCAAAGACTGTGAAAGTTGGTAACACATCTTTACTTATACTAGGAGCAAGGATGTTACACAGTGTTACCTGAGCTGTAAAAATCTAAAGCTTAAAAAAAATTAAAATGTTATTTTGTTCTACTTTTTTCAATATGATTCTGCATTTGACCCTAATTCTTCTGTTATATGACTATATTTTGCTCAGTGGAAGTATTTGAGTCTAGACTCATTTCAGCAGACGTCTTATAACCTGCTTCTTGGTGCTTTGAATAAGCCTAATATTTAATTTATTTTTCTGGTGTTCTTTGTTCAAAGGATCAATATACCTACAGAAAACAACAAAAAAATGTAATTCTAGCATATACTAATTTATAAAATAATCATAGACTGAATACAGTTTTCTAATTTAAATTTTGATCACTCATTGTTTTAAATCCCAACTCTTGTAAGCATTTGAAAAATGGTTTCCAAGTAAGGAAACTATTAATTTACTTAATACCTACAGATTATAAAATCTACTTTTTGAAACAGTGTACTTTGGCATAGACCTTTTATATTATATCCTACTACACTATGACTAACATAGTTTCAAGATTGAAAAATTTTATCCTGTGGTAAAAAGGAAAGCTGATGTACTTTTTTTTTTCAATCCTGTTTTTTCACTTTATTTTTTCTTATCCTTCCTCCATTTGATGCCTCCATGGTACCTTGTCAGAGAGCACAGGTCCCGGAGGATTTCAAGGATTTCCTGAAACTTCAGAATACAGGAAGAGCCTTGAGGGGTTTTAGTAATGGCAAAGAAATGGAAAATAACAAAAATTATGGGACCACTAATATAAAATGAAGGATGTAGTTGTATAGTCCTAGACCTTTAGAATTAGTGAAAAAATAAATGTCTATTTGGAGTTAAACTCTACAGCAAGCTGATGATTTGAATCCAGCAGAGCCTTTTTCACATCTATTTTGCCTCAGCACTCATCTCTTCTAAAAGAAGCTTCTATAAGAGCTGCTTTGGAGGGTGCTCTTTCCTTCACATCTTACCTTTCCTGTGTCTGTTTGATGCTAAAAGTATTGAGGCTTTTAAATAACTGAAGAATTGTCTTCTCAGCCACAGAATAAACTTTGAAGACGACTTGTGTTTTATACTATAAATTGTAGGTTTGAGTAGGGTGCGTAGGGAAATTTGCACTAATGGGTTCTACCAATGTCAATACACATGCATGCACGTGTTCAAAACTTAAGTTAGTTAGAATAGTACAGAATTTTTCCCAACGCTTGGATGAGCCCCCTAGAGTTTCCAGCTCAAACTACTTCTGTATGTGGAGTTAAAGGACTGTTTCTGTCTGGAATTATGCTTATCTTTCTGAAATTGGTTTTCTACCTGTTTCATTCAAATTCAATTTTGCCAATGTTTGCAGTAAATCAGCACTCACAGAAAGCATATTCATTGTTGTATAAAATAAAGTAAATTTTAAACCAAATATTAATGGAAAAGTTTTTTCTCATTTGTCAAGCTCTATTTATTTTTATTGTTGTAGAAATGTTTTTATTCAGGCTTTATTTAGGCTTCTGTGTGCTGGAAATTAAAATTTTGACTGCGTAGCTGATAACCAGCTCTTTTCATATGTAACTTTACCTTCCACCTTTTCACCCTGTGAGATAAAACATATCTGAGTATGAAGGCTGAACCAACTTCAAACTAAAGATTTTCTACAGGAAAAAGTATAGTTAGAAAAAAAAAAAAAAAGGAGAAAGAAAGTTAAAACCTTACCCTGGTCCTATTAATCAAATTTCTGTAGATTTTAATGTATTTTTTAAAATCTAAGATGAAAACTGTGGGCCAAGAAGCTACAGGCAGTTTGGGATGATAAATTAAGCATCGACTTATCGACTTCAATGCCCAAATCCCCCTACAACTTTATGAGATAAATTATTGGAAATTGTAATTTCCATAATTCCATATATATATATATGTATGTATGTATGTATGTATGTATGTATGTATGTATGTATGTATAAAACAAAGGCATATAGATGTTGATAGGAATGAGTATTTTAAAATAAAATGGACACAACTTTATTGTGATTAAGACAGTTCTCATTCCAACAGCAGTTCCTTCTGCATGGTGAGCTTCAATCAATTATTTGATCTCAGACTAAATGCTGTACATTCATATAAACTGTCAAGCACTGGATATTCTCTAGGTACTACAGTTGTCCTAGCCATGAGTACTGGCTACAGTCAAGAGATGAATGGTGCATAAGACCACTCTGACAAGATCCCAGCATACCATATGCTGTATTGATTCTTGCAGAGTTGCTTGGATCAAACTGAGGTGGGAGCTGTGGCTTTAAAACATGAGTTCTCATATTAGTTGGGAGCAGCTGTGATTTGCTCCACCCTAAACAGTCCATTTGTGGTCTTCCGGTTTGCAGCAAAACCCTAGCATATTCCCCAGCTGGAAAAAATATGTGAATACCTCTGCCCAAGACAATTTTGAAAGTGTTGCCTCCTAGGTAAAGCTAGACACAATAAAATGTGGTAAGAAAAGCAGAGCATGCTGCTATAGGACACCTCACCTACTCCCTAAAGCTACACACAGATATGGTTACATACTTCAGTGCGATTTTATCTGGATGAAATGACTTGTGTTGGGGCAGCACAATCGGCTGCCAGTGCATAAACAGTCTCTTAACATTTTGCAGCCCATTATATTTTGCTGCCCAAGGCAACCTCCTGCTCTGTGTGGTTATACAGCCCTGTTTTTATTTTCTGTTGTTGTCAGATATGAGCCTATATATCACTCCCTTCGGGAGAGGCTGGGCTCAGCCTCCCCGAATGTAACTTAACATCAGCAGCTCCAATGGCAGGCAGCTACTCAAGGATCCTTCTTCACAGTGTAAAGTTACTTCATGAAAAACAAGAGGAAAATAGCACTAATAAATAGACAAAACAAGGGAATAATATGCTTTACTAATTATTTTCATTTCTATAAATAAGACATGTGGGTAATAAAAATCTATTTCCCGTGCCCTGTGCCTGAAGTGCCATTTGCAAAGGACCAGCCCAGAGTTGGCAGAGATTCCAAATATGTTGTTTTCATGTCAGCAAGTCCATCTTGGGGATTAAAATGACCTTCCCAGATGGAGAAGCATTTGGTACTTCCCAAACCTGCAGTCAAAAGGATTCTGAATGTAAACATGAAATTCAAAGAATGGGCAAGCATTGGTTTGGACAGTAAAATAAGCAGATTAGTCAAAGGACACAGTCCTTATGCTGAGAAATATTGAAGCCTTTACAGCGAAGCTGCTACTAAAATGAATCATCTGTTAATTGTTAACACATGTTGTGACACCATTGCTATCTACTGTTCTAAATGTGACAAAAACATGGTGTCTTAAGATATACGGGCTAATATTTCATCCTTTTTCATCTTGAAGCATGCACCAGAAGTATCAAATCATCCTATCCGTAGTGTATTGACGCATAAATAAAAGCAATAGAAAGATTAAAAAATAAATATTTTAAGGGAGAAATGTTTAATTCCACAATGAGGGGGAACATCTAATACATGTAAATAGAAGCTGAATGGGACATATTATCATCAAAAAAATTGAATATTAATTAGTTTAAATAATTTCAGCTGAGCATTTAATCAATACTCAGGACTCTGTGGGCTGTAAATTGGGAGGAAAAAATGCATCAGTAGTATCTCAGAAGTCTTCCTGTTTATTTCCAAAGGGACCCAGTCCTATTTCCTCAAGACAGCAAGAAATCAAGAAACAGAAAGGAGTTTTCATATTTGCAATTGCAGGCTACTTTCATGGCAGTACTTAACATTCAGTGCTCTGTGTTTGTAACTGTGTCTCCACTGCTCTGAGCTCTTCCACATTATTTCTCCTGCTTGTCTCTCACATGCACAGGCACATCTGTTTCAATGCAATCAGCTCCCAGCCTGTGGATCAAATGACAGCCTGCATCGCTGGAGGAGATGCTGTGGGTTACTAGCCCCTGTTTTTGCGCTGTGTATTCAATAACAGAACTTAATGTCTTCTTTCACCTAATTTAAGGTGTTAAGAGCTACGGGCAATTCTGTTAACCTCGACTCAAAATCATCTTTAACCGATTTATTTCTATGAACTCATGATTTTTGACTTTGTCTGTTTTCATGCACCCAAGTGGTTATACTTTGAGGTCTACTGCATGGTTGGTGCATATTGTTCCATAAAAATCATGGCTACCTTAGACATTAGCAAATTTCATGTTGGCTACACAGGAATTTCAGCACCAATTCTTGCTTTTGAAAGTATTTGTTGTTGTTTTCAAATCTGCTGTATTTACACTGAGGCCAAGGAGAAATATTTCTTCTAAAGCTGGAAATGTTTTTGAGTTACCAGTCTCTACAGAATCATTTAATTTGAGACTTTTAACTTTTGTCTAATATTTCTAGATTAATAACTATGCTAGTCATCTCAAGTCTTTCAGATAGTGAAGGGTCTTGAATTATTTTTTATTTGATTAAAGGATTTCTAAATATTTTTTTTAATAATTAAATTCCTGCAGATATTTCCATTTCAGCTTCTTATTTCNTCAGTGAAACCATACAAACAACTGTTTTAAGTTATTTCCTTGGTAATTCTCCCCTCTAGCACCTTTAAGTTTAAAAGTTAGATGCCACAGAACAGTTGGAAACACTTCAACTAAAATCTCAAAAGTATTCAGACACCTAACTCCTTTGGAAATATATTACTTACAATCCCTGAAGACTCTTTCTTAAAGTCTCTAATGCCACACCAGGTAAGTTCATGTCAGTGGTGCAATTCAGGACAGAAATGTACATCCTCTGAGTTTCCTGACTTATATCCTTAAAAAGTTTACCTTGAATAAAATCTCCATACCTCCAACAGAGTGTTATGCAAGTGCATCTGAGTGTGCATGTCTGTTTTATTATATTCTGCTGCTCTTGGTATGAAGGTTCAAGGCAGCTTATGTAAATTTACTGTCCTCATTGCAATAGCTGTTCTTCTGAATGGAGCACTGGTTTTGGCTTTAACTGCTATAACAACAGGAGTGTACATATTCAGATTTAGTAGAGCTGGTTCCAGTAAGGATGTGATTAAGACATTTCTAAGTGTTCTGTTCCTTTATAAATCTCCATGATAATTTTCTTGCTATCCCCATTCATTTTCTGCATTCCTTGAAACTAAACAATAGGCAGGAGGTGTGGATCAAGGCATTGCTGAGACCCAAGGCTGATGTATCAGTTGTCTGCTGGAGAGAGGCTGCAGAACACTTTCCATATGCCTGTGCTTACACACCAATAATTTAGTTCTTCAAAAGGGACATAATGAAAACTAGTTTCTCCATAGTCATATTTTTCATTGTAAGTAAATTTCAAGCTTCAAGATATGACACAGAGAAGACAAATGTAGAGTGTGGGAAAAAAATCCATATTTACTATTAATAGCAAATCAAAAACTTGTCACTCCATGGTTTGTTCTTTTATGCTGAAGCTGAAATTAAAGCATGGTGCTAAATTAACAGACACATGAGGTTAGACCTTATTACAAAGTGAAGAACTCTAGGCAGAATCATCCTATCTAAACCCTTTGTCAATGCTAAGAATGATATCCACAAGTTCTGAAACATACAGTTTCTAGACATTTCAAATTAATCTCTTCCTAAACTGCTCACAGTATTTTGTAACAATACAGACATTTGTAAAATGAATAGAGGAGAAAAAAGTGTTCCTCAGAATGGCCCTAAAGTTTTTCCTCCAAGCATACATTGCCCTTCTACAGAGCTGCCTATACCTTAAATTAGCTGGGGACCAGTGGTACCTTTTTACCTTGCTACTGGAGGTGAATACACTCTGGCAAATTTAAGACTTAGGAGGAAAGTGCTTTTTTTATTCTTTAGTTGGTTCCTGCTTTAGAGATGTGTCTAGCATGAATTTTATCACCCTCGTATCTCTTTTTTTTTATTATGCTGAGAAACAGCCAGGCCACAGAGCAAGAGAATGGTTCTCTGATGTGCTTTTCTGTAACTTCCTCACTGCCCTTTGTTCATCTAACATTATTTTCCTATGACAGTGCTCTGTATCTCTATCATTTCCACACTCATAATACCACATCTCCTCCATAATACAATTTTAAATTCCCATGTGCCTTTTATAAATGTTATTCTAGAGGTTTTATTAGTTATTAACACTATAGGCTATTATTAATTTCTGTGTTTATAGGATTGAACATAAGTTTTCAACAGAGTACTTAGGAAACCAAATAAGAAATGTTAGAAAGGGCAGCATAGTTTCCAAAAACTAATTAATCAGTGCACAGAATACTTGCATTGAGATAAGAGGGAAAATGTTGGATACGCAGTGCTATCTTCAAAATCAAACTCCTGTTTAGAGAAAAACATTCAGCATTAAAATTTGCTGAATTTCTTCTCTCTCTTCTTGCCTTTCTTACCACATTGCATGACTGCCTCTTGAGCCTCCTCACTGCTGCATCCAGCTTGAATAGACAGCATGTAATAACTTGAGTAATAATCTCTGAGATGTTTAGAATCTCATTTCATCCTTCCCTATGAAGGAAAAACAGCCAAAGTTTTTCTTTCGTCTCTCCGAATAAGGAGCAAGGCATCCTACAGCTGACCATTGCACCTGAATCCAGTTTGAAGGAGATTACAGATTGATACTCAATGGGTGTTCTTTTCCATTTATTCAATTTCTTTCTTGGGAATAAATGCTAAAATTAAGCCTTCTGTTTTTAGGGCTATTCCCTGCTAGACAGAGGGAAAGCCATGCTCAAAAGCAATTCAGCTGGTCTGAGATATGATCTGTACTTGAGAGTACCCTTGGATCAGACTCCTAATCAGGCTAATGTTCAGAGAGGTAAGGGGTAAAGATGGTTTCCAGCTTTGGAAGAGCCAAAAGAGAAAACAAAAGGAGAAAAATAAAAATGTTTTCCATTTTGACTAATATTATGGTTTTATATATTATTTTATTGTAGGGACTCTCAAAATTCTAGGTGTAATTTTATCTTTCCCCTTGTTTTTCTTGTCCCACAGATTTTCTAGGTAAGGACTTTTTTTGGTTTAAAGCCTGTACAACTCCTAGTTCTCAGTATTTCTTTTAAAAAATATGAAAAATATATAATATTTGTTCCTTTTACTGACCAATATTAGACAAGACACCTCACCCTCAGGGAAGGCATGTCACGCAGGTACATGAAGCCCCCTCGTGTATGTGTAAATATTATTGGTGGTTAATCTTGTGTATCGCACATTTTCAGTGCCACAAAAGGCACTCCAGCTTATTGTCTAAATGAATGGATTAGAAGAGAGAAGAGGGTCTGTAAAGCAGCATAACAATTGTTAGAGTCTTATCTCTTCCACTAAGTGTAGTCTTGAGGACAGCTCTTCTGTGAAGGTATTTCACATCTCCTTTTCTTTGTTCAAGTGCCAATAATAGAGGTGGGTAAGTGGTTCACAATGTATCATGCAAAAATATTTTCAAGTATTTACATGACTATTCTGAAAAAGTCTTAGAATTCTTAGAAAGCCTACACCTAACATGAGAACCGACTTACATCAATTGATTGTAGTTAACTTTCAGATGTGTTCTATGCTACCCAGCTCATGTCACTTGGAGCAGAATCTTTCTCCATTGACTCCTTGAGATTTACCAACTAAAGAGCATTCCAATGTTTTTCATTAATTGATCATGTTTTCTGTGAATATAGTAACAAATTAAGTGTAATGCCAGGAATATCCTCCAGAAAATAGTTTGGTGTTTTTTTTTCCTTTTATGAGCTCTTTGTTGCACTGCTGTAACACCTGGAATCTCCTACTGGTGCTGGAACTCTACTGTGGGGTGGGAGATGTGAACACTCAAAACAAAGAGCACAATGTTTCAAACAAACCTGAAAATCAAATCTAAAATTATGTTAATGAGCATACAAATCAGGACACAATCCTCATAGGTTTGCTCATCACTTTAAATTTCCATAA
>VZTB01016973.1:518552-588158 GCA_013397245.1 Thryothorus ludovicianus | reverse complement strand
GGGGGAGGAGGGAGGAGGCAGAGAACTACAGTTATTTAAACTAATTATTAATTCTTTCACTAGTCTTCATTTGATCTCTCCATCTTCTCTTTTATTTGAGTATTGCAGCCTTCAGAAAGGGGAGCTATTATTAAATATCATTTAACATCACAGGTGTTGATACCTGGGGTGTGGGTCTGTATTTAGCACTGTCTCTGTCAGAGCCATTAGGACAGTGTTCTGCACAGTTTTAAGGAAAGCAGAGGAGAGCTTTGGCACTGCCCCAGGAGTGAGCACCAAAATTCTTTTGGCTGATACAGACTTGCACAGCAGAGCATCTTCAAGCTGTCTGAATATGAAGGAGATCAAAGAAGTGTATCTTTTCTTCCTGAATATTCCCCAGGATACCATGCACACTACAGTCCCTCACGTATTAAGCACATTACTATGTGTTTCAGGTCAGTGGATTAGGGGAAATATTGGTTTTGTGATAAAATACATTTTCCACACAAGCCCACTTCTCTGCTTGTCTTCAATGCTGAGAAACCACTTCCAAAACAAGCTGTTTTACCACCTTTATTGCCTTTACTGCCAGTCCCTCTTATTGTTTAGCAGAGTTTGTCATAAATTTTAAATCTGTGGCAGGCATAGGTCCACTAGAAATATCCAGGAGATCAAAAGTACTTCTATTATTGCTATTATTGTACACCAAAAAATTATTATAGCTGAGAGATCTTGTGTCACTGATTAGACAAATAGTCTAGGTTCTGGTGCAACTATTCAAAATATCCATGATAACAAACAAGACTTTTAGCAAAATAAAACTAGGCAGATATTAAGGCATCATATTGAAAAATACAAACATACTGGCTTATGAAATCAAATAAAATACAAACAACATTTTCGGAATAAATTTTCTGCATTCAAAAGTGTATTTAAAGTTACTTACTCTGTTGAATGCACACATATTTGTTATATTCCAGTGGAGAAATAGCAAGAATTATCCATACTCAGTGCAAATGCATGCTTACCTAGGGATCTAGAAATAGAGCTGAACTAGTTCACATCAAGAAACAAGCTCTAATCACACAGGTCAATCATTTCCTGTTTTAATGCAAAAGCTTTAAATCTCTAGAAAGCAACGTGGTCACTAGAGAAATGCAGGCACATGATCCCCACGGGACAAACTGAATGCAAACCTTGAAGAAAATAAATAGATCTTTATGATAACAAGTGAAATTCAACAAGTCATCACTTCTCTGAAGGAGTTTTTATTTTCTCAAAAAAGTACATTGGATATCAGGGAAAAATATGTCAATAATCATATTATGGTGACAACAGTTTAAAAGTAAGTGTAGATAATCTCTTTTATACTAAAAAAAGCTAAGCTGGAGAAGACTTTCAATAAAAATTAGCTCCTCAAAAAATTCTATACAGTAACTGTACTGGAGAAACTTTTAAACACTACTGATCAGGAAAAAATAAATCAAGTGGTAGGTTATGTGCACTAATAAACAGTCAGCACAATAGCTCACACTCTCTAAAATGGTATGAAAGCATAGTTTAATGACAAACCATGAGCTCCTTCAGAAATGAAGAATGGATGGTTTTTCATAATCCCCCCAACTTTGTAATGCACTGTGAGGCTGAAGAATATCAGTCTTTCTCTGAACTGTAGCCAGCCATTGCTCATTAATAAACAAATTGCCCTTTATCACTTGTGCTTAGTGACAGAAATATATAAATATATATAGTGAGATAAAAAATAATCAAAGTACACCTGGTTATTATTTGTAAAGACTTAACTGTAAGTTTTTAATGATTAATTTATCTGGCATCTAATACCTTAATAGATCATGAGAAACATCAAGGGAGGAATGTGGTACTGCATTTTTAAAGTCTCTTTCACTCTCACTGAATGATAATAGGCATGGAAGCTATCATTAGTCTTGTTAGATGATGGTTCCTTTAGGAATCTCTTATATGTTACCTTTTAGAGGGAAGGTCAGAGAAAATCCCCCTGGGAGTCCCCTTGCAGGATACAGCTAACACAAGCGTAAACTGTATGGAAATGGCTAAATTATCTTTAGAGAGACCTTGGTCTTTCACATCAATCAGACCTTTCTGAACTAGTAAAGCAGATAAGCATCCTGCTTGTAAGACTGTTTTTGTCCATATGTTTGTCATGACTGTCACAACATATTTGGAATAAAAAGACCACTGTCTTACTTTTCTAATCTGTTGGTAAATACTAAAGGTAAGGTACAATTTATTTTAGTAAGAGTTACATGAACTGTTAGTACAAAACTGCAATATTTCGGGTTGTAGTCAAAACCCAGAGAGTCAGGAAACATAAAACTTAATACTACAAGGGCAACCTTGATACTACCTCTGCGCATATCTTGTATATTTTATGGTCTAGGTTTCACAGCAAAATCAATAATCTATTAAGCTCCACATTTAACAAGGAAACAGGATTAGGAATGGAGTATTTATGATTGGTGATTTTTGAAAACTTAGTGGATGTCTTGACTTTTCTTGACTTTGGTTATATAAACTTGAAGTTCTGTACCTAAGTTCATTTCAGTTTTGAAGATTTTTTTGAGAGTAGGCTACTTGCAGTGTTAGTTTTTTTGTTTTGTTTTCTTTTTTGGTTTGGTTTTCTCTTGTCAAATAAAATTTTTAGCTTCCTGTGCCATCAGAAAAAAAGACACAGGAAAGAGGCAAAGCAAACTTTATGGTCATCCACTCTTTTCACCCTATTAGAATAACTTAAGTGGTCTACAAAATAAAAGTAGGAATAGATCATTTGTATTTTGCCCACACTGACTGTAAATCCTCTTTGGTGAAGGAATTTCAAATCATAATTTAAAATTTTCACTCTCACAAAATCTAGATGAAACTTTGGAAAGGCTATACCAAATGATTGAAAATGCAATGATAGGTTGTGTTTTCAAAGCAATACACCAAAACAGATCGAACAAAGAATACTTTTCCTGTAAATATTACCATTTTGATGAAGAACAAATTTTTCTGTAGGGGAATTCTGATTTTTTATTAAAATTTTAAGTTTTAGGTTTCTGTATTATAGAGATTTTCAAACAGCAATTTCAAATTTCACTTGTCTTTACACTCAACATGTGAGATACTACCAATCCTCATAATTTGGGCATTCAAGCATTCAAGCAAAAGAAATAATAATTAATTCCTTAACCAGATACCTTAAGGCCAAGCTCGAATCCTATTGTGGCATCCAAGGGGAACTTAGCTGGGAATAACTGAGGTAATGAATAATATGAGCCGATAAATAACCAGGGCTCCCTGTTGCCTTCTGGGAAATAAGGAGGAATGTTGGATAGGTAGCTGAGCTAAACAGATGAATGGGGATGCAATTTAACTTCAACCCAGAACATTAGGTTTGTATGAGGAACTCTGCATAGGAGGCATAAAGGGCTGCTCTTATGAAATCCTTCCTAAGTTACTTGTGGAATTTTTTATGGTGTACCCTACTTCTCTCTGTTGACTTGAGCTCTGTGAACTTATTGAGAACCCTCATATTCATTGGGTATTAAGGTTATGTTGGCAAGATTGCAATAGGTGCGTGGCTTTTTCTACTCCAAAATTATCATGTGGCTAAGGTAATTGCTAATATTATAAATAGGTTGTGTTGGAATACATAAAAGAACTCTCAGTTTGAGAATCCTACTTACATTTAAACATGAAATATCCCTGATATCTCTTGCTGTAATAGCTGAGGAGGTCTTTCCTCCCAGACACAATTTCCTGTTACATTTTTATCTATGTTCATTTGCAATAAATGAAGTATTTGTAAAAAATATTGGTGCATCGCAGGAAAGATGAAGTTTGAGGAATCCAATTTATTTCTCACTTAAAGTAGAAGAAAAATTCTAAAAGCACATTTTCTGAGATTCTATGTTTAAAGTCGTATGATCTGTGCATGAGTGGCAGTAATAAGCTTTACCAAATCCACTGAACTCAATCCATCTTCCATAATTCTCCATGTCTGTGATTCATTTTAGATTCCTTAATTCAATTCTCACCATGTCCAGATATATTCTCTTTCCCCTTTTATCATTCAACATTTTTAAAGGTATCTTTTCTCTACCACTCCATGAGGTAATGGCTGTTATAAGGCTTTTTTCAATGGACTTGCAAGGCTCACAAAAATGTCAAAAGAAAAAAATCTCTCATTGCATCCTGTGAGACATGTCATAAGCAAGTTAAAAAACTACAGAAGTCTAAGAGTAGACTTCAGCCCAGCTCAATGTTTTACTCAAACTAAAATTAATTTCTTGAAAAATATCCTTCACAACAGGTCTCTGAAATGGAAATATATCCAGGTGTTGTGGAAATGAGGATGATACTCTCTCTTTCAGATTTTTTTTCCTTTAAGTCTTCCATATTCTAGCTGTATGTGATCTGAGAGAGAATTATCATTTATTCCCAGGGTCTTGGCTATTGACTATTCTCCCTCTTTCCCCAGTGAAGTAATATATTTAATATATGGCTTAAAAATTAGGAATTGAAGAGACAACAAAAAGAAACATTTTTCCCCATTTTCAGGACACTATAATGATCACTTCAGCCAAATGTGAATTGGGCTCCTTTGAATCAGGAGATCATCTCTAGTCATGAGAATGTGCTTATTGTTGATTACTAGGCCTTGCACTAACCTAGAAGAAATTTGGATGAACTCCTGAAGCCAAAATCAGCTTCAGACAACTTTAGTGTCATGTATTTTTGGTTTTTTGTTCTTTTTTTGTCTTTGGATGAACCTACACCTTCTTGTCTCTCTCTACTGCTTTTTCTTTTTAGGCAACTGCATGACACACTGGACATGCTCTGCCCACAAAGGACAGTTCTCCACTTCTAAGAAGAAGGAGATTTTTTTTTTTTTTCTTTCAGCATGGGAATCTTCATATATTATCAAAAAGAACTGCTCTGTCAGAAAAAGTTGCTGATGATGTGGCAAGGAAAACTAGAAAAAAAGGAGAAAAAAGAAAGGAACAAATAGGAAAAACAAGGCAAATTGAATAAAGGAGGATAGAGAAAGGAAAATTAAGGGGGAAAAGGAGGCAAAAAAGGGAGGGCAGAAGAAAAGAGAGAGAATGGAAAGTAAAATGAAAAATCACTTGCCATTAAATCGTAAAAAAACCCCCTTTCTTAAAAGAACTCAGATACAGAAGTCATCATTTCACTGTAACTCTGCTTACTAGTCAGTGAACTCAGTGAAAATATTTCTCCATGTCCTTCACTTCAGCTTAAAAGAACATAAACCTGAGATTGAAATAGGATCTCAGTAGTAATTGGGCATCCTTGGACTTCAATACTGTGTTCAGGGAATATTCCTCAAATTTGATTTCTTTCCCAAGGTACAAAAAGTGCCATCTATTTGTTGGTCTCAGAGTTCAATTTGCTCCTGACCATGGTGTCTTTTTCCCTGAAGCTTTTCCAGAGGGCTTCACATGGAAACTAAAATAAAAGTAATTGTCCTCCAGCAAGACTGGTCGAGAAAGAATATTTTAGTTCCAGCACAGATGCCCAGACATTGCCTCAAGTCAAAATATGCTACCATCAAGATTGCATTTGTTCAAATCAGGTTCAAAATCTAAATACTACTCCATAGGAAGAAAAGAGGAAGTCTTTCAATTTTCCTTGTAATTTCATACTGTTGTGTAACTGTAGCTGCTTTATATATAGTACCAAAGATTATTTTGCTGAAATTAAGAATAAAAAAAATTATTTAAAATGCCATTATCATCTGCTTTGACAACTTAGATTGGGACTGCATTTAATGTAAGAAAAAAATAATTACATTTTAATGATGGCAGGCTCTGCATTACATCTACATTGTTTTCACTAAGATTTTGTGTTAAAATATTCTTGTTTTATCCACAAAAAAATTTAATAGCTTTCTCACCCATCATGTAGAAGGCCAGGTATGTTTTACTTCTGGATTATTGCATAAATAATTGAATTAGAATTGTATCTACATATAACTTAATATGGAATAATGTTAAATAATCAAATAATCTTACCTCCATCAAAACCCCTATTTTACTAAGCAAAATTTTATAGTGAAAATCCTTTTGTATATTTGCAAATTACCCATAAAAGCTCTTCTTTCTCTAATATTTATAGCATCATTATTTGTCCTGCTACTATTTCCCTAAAACTGTATTTAAACGAATGTGTGAAATGCAACCAGAATCTGCAATTTAGCTTCAAGTAAATCAGAATATTCAGTGTAAAGATTTAAGGTGCAGCTGTTTCTGCCATTCATTTGGGTAATCACTGTACATAAATTTATACACCATGGAAAGCTTTATTCATGTTCATATGGTGTGAAAATTGAAAGGAAAACTCTAAATTAATTACCTTTTTAAGCAAAGCAATTTAGATTTATCACATCCAGCAAGGGAATTTGTTCACATATTACAAAGCTGCTGTGAAATAGTGAAACGAAATATGAGTTAGGAAAAAAGGTTTACGCTCTGTAGAGACTTTAGGATGTGAAAAGCAAATTAGCTGCCCCTGACTTCAATCAGCATGCTCTTATGAGTTTGGGCAAAGTCTACCTTCTGCAGCAGCCTGGTGCCCTGTGGAGGCTCCCGAGGAACATGGAGCAGCACAAGAATGTGGCTAGCACCGCCTGAGACTTTTACAGACCCAGCAGCAACCCTGAAAATATGGACTTCGGCTTCTGAGGTAGCACATTATTATTCTTCCTTCACACCTTACTAATAAATGTCAGTCTAAAGCCATTAGATAGCAATAAGTCTGCCTGAGTACAATAAAAAGAACTTACTCTCTTCTGCTTGGAAGTGTCATTTTCTTCCATATGAAATCAGTCAGTGGGTATGTAGAAAAGCGTTTCTTCTTTGATTTCTGTGAATCTTCCATTATTTCTCATTATGAGACTCAAGTTCCTCACTGCATATGATTTATTATGTCCCAGTGTACTACCAGTTATTTATTCAGGTAGTATTTGCCAACACGCATCCACCTTTTCTTTACACTTGGAAAAGGTAACATTGGTTGATGAAATAATTTGCAACCTGAAATTGATCACCAAGAAAATAAAATACACTCAATGTCTTTTGCCATAGGAAAACTATGCCATAACAACACCACCAAAATACAGGGAGTGAAAAAAAAATATTTTTCCGTTTGTTTCACGGAGAATATAAAATTAGCAGAGGATATCATTCAGGGAAGGAAAATATTTTAAGACTTAATTCTTCAGCACTGTTGTTCCAGCATGCTAACAAAATCAATGCTAACAAAAATCATCTCCTTTTAATCTGTTATTCTTTTGTTCCATTGAAGTAACTCAAGATCAATATGTATTGATTTGCTCCCTAATTATATTAATTTTACTTTAGAAATTAGGGAGGCCATAATGAGAATGTGAAGTTACTTGAAGACAGTACATTATAGGTAGTCTAATTTAGCAGAAGTCTGTGCATGAGATTAATTCATTAAAAGGAGCCAATTACCATACAAACAGGGGAGATAAATAAGATTTTCTCCTTTAATTTGCATTTTATATATTCCTTTGTAATTTTTAAAAACTTAAATGAATTTACAACCTAACTATACTTTTAATGTATATCCATTTTATTCCTGGGGAATATAATTACATTTAATTTTAACCTTTAGCTTTGTCTTTTACACATAGCATTTCAGAAAACGAGATCGTGGCATCTAGGTATAAGACATTTTATGTGACATTTTTATTAAGAAAAATAATGAAACATTAATACTTTTAACAGTTCAACTTTTCTTTCCACTAAACTTTTCTCCACTTACAGATGAGAAGATGTTTGGTTGATAGATAACAATACAGAAGATGAAAGTAATTTGGCCTGTCTTAGCTGAGGATTTGGCTCATTAATGTATCTCAGCCTTAAATGACTATCTATAAACGTTAGAGAAATTATTGTGTCAGCTGGATAGCACATATTTTGTCAATGCAAATTATTGCTCAATGACATTATTTCTTTGAAGAACTTTATTTGTTCTATGATGAGGTTAAAATAGAATTGCTTATTTTTAGAATGACTCTCTCCTTGACTTACTTGCATTATACACCAGCATAATACAGAGAATTGGCATACTTGATTCTTTGTTGCTTTACAGCTGAAGGACTGGGAGTATGTCCAGTGAAATATCACAAAAGTAATCACTTTTGTGTAATTTAGTGTCTGTAAAGACAGAATCAGGCCCAAGGGATCTTTAAAAGAAACTTACTCTGACATTACAGATCAAGTCATCTGTAACAGTCTCAAAAACTTAACAAAAAGTCCTTTAGCTAACTGAAGACTGCTTTTTCCCAGAGAAGATAAGTGGTGTCCTGCACTTTTTTGGGAGTTAGAAAGCTGACAAACATTAAAAAGAAAAGAAAAGAAAAATCAAAATAAAGCATCCTTAAACCAGAAAAAACAATTGAAAATGTGTACCTCTAAAAATCCATAAACTATTGTCTGTGTAATACTGTGTGTTGATGCTGGTTGTTGCCATAGACAGCACACTCATGCAAAAGGCTCAGTCCAGTTGATTTTCTTCTTTATATCCCTTCCCAACTCCTTTATGTTAACCCTGTATGTAAATTCTGTTTGATGGCCTCTCTATTCAGGAGCATTGGAGGAATTAGTTACCTCTACATGATGTGGACCTTAGGACAAACCCATGGAAAATACAAGCCTTGGACAAGTGGAAGCAGTCTTTTAAGTGGGAAGCTGAAGCTCATATCTTCATATTTCAAACATGTATGTTCTCCAAGATGACACTGAAATGCACACTCATTGAAACCTCTGACCCTATGCTGCTAAAACTCAGTGCAAAATATTTTTCTATAAGAAAAGATATTTGGTATTCAAATTTTTTGGTTCCTTACCTCAAGCTGAGGTATCCTTTGGTACTGGTCCCAGCCAAGGTAGTTCTGAATAAAGTTGATACTGGCTGCCGTGAAGACCACCAGAAGATCCGGATGAAATTTACTGTCTTCCTTGGGTGCCCACAACACAGACATTGGTGATAAAACAAACAGAAACATCTGAAGAGATTAGGCTACCAAATTGCTGCAATTTCTCTGTATGCTGCAAGCTCCAGGCAGAAACAAAGAGGAGTTTAAAAGCAGTTTTACCAGCATCTGGTGCCTTCTTAAATCCAAGCTGCCTTTCTCTGCCAGTAATAATTAGATGCTTCATGGAAAAACATGATCAATATGAAGAATTGTCATTCATATTGCAAGCAGATTGCCAGACAGATAACACATCATGATAATGATGATGATGATAATGACACATAAATGTTACACATACTGCATTACTATTACATTCCTGCACTGAATGCTGCATGCAGAGCATAAAGGAGCCTCCTTATAGAAGTGTTCAGCTAAAAACAAGGCTGAGATTTTCAAAAGAAATCAACATCTATTTGTCATAGGCTTTTCTACTGTTGCCCATGAGTGTAACCACTGAACACATGCTCCAGCAGTGCAATGATTCCACTGTATCTGGGTGCAATTTGAGAACAATGAGAAATGTCATCTCATTAAGCTTTTCTTCCTTTTTTTTCCTGAAAATCTCAATAGGAAACTGAGGATATATCTTTCCTTGATAGACCTCAGTTGCAATGTCAGAATTATTGTTAAATAAGATACAGGGTAAAATTGTGTGTGCAAACCATTGGATTAGGGCCTCAGCAGCATATGGGTTAACCAATGTAGAGTTTGAGAATCATTCCTTCTTCTATGTCAGGGCTCATCCTTATCACAGCCATTTTGTATGAAATTTTCTGTTCCTGTGTGCTTACTCCAGGGTAGTCACAATGCAGGTGACAGCAGCAGTGCATTTCATCCTACTGTTGCCTATTTATCCAAATTTGCAGTCAGGTTAGAGACTTTTTCAAATAGTGACTGACCTCTGGTCCCTTCTTCTTAGTGCTGCTTCTATAAACCAAGAAAGACTGATAAGAGATCTGTCCATTCAGAAGCCTGGGCTTTAAGATTAACTTCCAGGAGTAGTTTCTCCTAAAAGTGAATACAGTTCCAGTAATTGAGCTGTGACTTGCTTACAGTCAAAGATAAACTGAAATTTACAATAACTTTGTAGTTTCTTACAACGTACTGAGGAAAGCTGGAATAGAAAGCTTATTACTCTGATTTTGTGTCTTCTGTCTTTGCTTATTACCTTCTGAACCATAAACTAATTCAGGTTAGAAGGGATCTGCAAGATGTCATCTAGTCTAACTTCTACAGAAGTGCACCATGCTGTTTTCTGTAATTTGCATGTCAATCAATGGAAAAAAAGTGTGTCAGTGTGGACAGCCATTCTGAGCAGCCACGCTCTGGGTCTGTTTTTCTTTTGGCCACATACATAATTTGAAACCTTTATTAAAGAAGAAAAGGTAAGAATTTCATTACGGTGTCCTGCATACATTTTTTCCCAGATAAAACCAAATTAATTTCAAGTAACTAAAAATTTATAATTATTTTTTCATATCTAATTTAAGATGTTTAATTAGTCAGTTAGTTAATCATTATTCACTAGTCATATGACAAAAGCTATATGCTTAGTAGTTTCTCAGAGGATATTTGACTTATATGAAGATATAATGTAACTGGAAATGAGTTAGACGCTGGTTTGTCAAAAACTTTGGAAATTTAGAATAGCTTGATTTTTACTACACAATTAATAAATTTTTGCTTGGGAAGAAACCAGCAACAGAAAGTTCTGCCCGCCCACAGATGTTTTCAAGGCATTTATATACAAGACAGTATGAAAGTTAAGTATGATAAGCTGGCCAATATTGTTTCTTCTCAAAAACCATACTGAAACAGGAATATTTAGAAGCGCTACCTACAACTGAGTGTGTAATGGCACAATATAGACACAACTGAAGACATTTCATTAGTAATTAGAGCACTCACGTGAGCAGCCTTAACTTCTTTTCTTTTCCAACAAAACTAGTTCTTGCTCAAGTACATTTTAAAAAAAAATAAATAAGCCCTTTTCCTTAAGATAAGAATTTAAGAACTCTGCATCTTCCCCAGTAGTCAATTTTTTTACAGGAGAACCCTGCAACTCTGGAACTCTAGCAGGCCACAGATGGCTTGCTCTTTGAATGAGACACATTTTTTAATGCAGCTGGTTTCATTTGCTGATTTCGTCACTGAAGTCCAAGATATGAAAAAAAATCAGAGAGGTCTTCTTGCAGTATGAAGCACAAAACTGTTAGGGATTTTAATTTCTAACAAAATTAGTAGTGTACCATGTGCACTGAATGGTGAGGTTAATCTCTCAGACTCTTTTAAGACTGCTATTGAGGGGCACCTCTCAGTGAGGTGGAAATCTAGGTATCTATAGATCCAAGTTTTTAAGCTATCAGCTAAATTAACGTATGAAATCTCTCAAAAGTAGCTTTGTCTGGCCACTGGTCTACTTGGCTGGACTCTTAAACAAGAACTTTATTTTCTCTAGTCTGCTAATTTGTTTAATCTCCACCCAAAAGCAGCCAAAGCAATTTCAGCACACAAAAGAAAACAAAAATCAGGTTTTTACAAGCTGACAAGAGTTAGAAAGGCTGCATTTAAGCTTTAATGTGTGGATACTATGCACAGTTCTTGAATGAGGATCTATTGGAAAACCTGCTCTTTTACCTCCAGACTTCTAGCCCATTCCCGTTATTCAGAATCATCAGGGCAAATTTGGGTCTTGGTAGCAAAAAAGTCTTTCAGTTTTTGTGAGTTCATAACTTGCAGAATTATATCTGTGAATCCTAGTTCTTCTATGTACTGCCCTGAGTGAGATAAGGCTGAGGTATTTCGAGTGATCTTTCTCTTCCTTTCTGTTCACACTACTTTAACTAGAAGATCCTGATTGTGGAAGTTGTACAGCTGAAAACTAAAACAAAATGCAATTTTACTCCCACTTGTTCATCTCCTGGGGCAGCAACATATAAAAGTGCCAAAGATAAAATACACATGTGCTTCAGGAGAAAGGAACATAAACAGAGTCTGACACATCTAGCTGCAAAAATTAAGCTACAGACACATGAGACTTATTTGTTTCCTCCTCTTCTTCTGACCTTAAGGTCTTGGCACACATGGCTATGCTGATGTTCAGCTTGAAGTGTAATAGTGAAGCATCTGCTAGTGCAGACTACCTTTTTACCTTGGTAGGTGAAGCAGTCTCATGTGAGATGTGGCTTTAAAGCCATTTGGACTGAGGCTGGAGTGGTTAACACAGGTGGAGATGTCTCTCCAGCTGCATGGATCTTTCTGTCAAGAAGCTGCCATGCAAACTACTTTTTCCACTGCCTTCCCCATAAAACAACTATCAAGTTATACATAGGTCCGCAATGCTTGTGCTTCTGTCCAGGGTGTACCCTTATCTGCTGCCAAACCTTCATGGTTTTGTGTGTGAAGTCTCCACCCCCAGTGCAGTCACAGGGGGCTTTCTAAATCTGTGCCTCATGTGCCTGGAACGTGCTTGTGGGATTATGGATATCAGTGTCTGGGTAAGAGCAAGTAAATGAAAGTGGAGAGTTTTTTAAGGATGTATGGCTTCCTCCATCACTGGACTTTGTGAGTGATCATTTGTTTGGACAATCCCATCATGAAAAATGAAACCAGAGTAGTCTAAGTCCCTGCTGGAGGTTGTTTGAAATAACCAGAATAACCTGCTTGACTTTCCTGTGACACATGCTGGAAGAGTTCCTCAGGCTGCTCCAGCTGACAGGCAATTAGGAAATTGTTCCTTGCTATTTCACAAGCTGTCAGTTAATGACTCCCAGCTGAAGCACAGACACCACCGAGGGGAGCACTAATCCCGTTTTACCAAGACCACTGAAAGAGCAGAGCTGGAGACAAGGACTCACCTGGAGACATGCAGGAAAGCAGCAATGCCACTGTTAAAAACAGTGGCTCCTGGCCCTGACACCTCAGATGGATTGGGCTGGTGTCCATTGCCAGCAGCAGTTTGCAGGGGGACAGGCTGGGGGAGAAGCATGGATGCAGTTTGTTCAGCTGGAAGCCATTAGTGTACAGCTGAGAGGCAACAAGGAGCAGCTTCCTAAACTGCTTCCCAGCAATACCTCTAGGAGTATTTCCTTTTCAGGGTAGAGTCAAGATGACAACATAAGACTAAAACTGAAGTTGAACTTGCCTTATGCCAGAATCAAGCAAGCAGGTTGGAAGTGCTCATATGTTTGGTAATAAGTGAGAAGGGGTTTATGGACCTGTTTTCTATCATCCCTCAGCTGTTTGATCCTGGCTCCCAGCTAAGGCCTCATAACTGACTGTGAGGATGCATGTATTCCCTTTGAAAGCAAAAATCAAACAGGTGAAGACTAAATTGAATGACTTTTGGTGATTTAAACTTGCATCTTTAACTTTGTTCTGAAACAGAGCAGAATAGATTTCTCAGAAACCAACAATGTAAACCTAAGAAGTAATAAAGACCAACCTGTTGCATATTACTCTCAAAAATGGCACTAAAGTTCCTGCCAGCTGCATTCTACAGTAAAAATACTTAAGTCCAGTTTCAGAGCTTGAGCACTTGTATTTTTTATTCTCCTCTGCACTCCATCCCTGAAGAATTTTTTTTTGTGTGGCAAAGATGGTGAACTAATAGAATAAGCTCTGTGATTTACTGATATGGTCAGTTAGAACAGACTGCCAGATACCTTTTCTTCAAGACTATTCAAGGGATTCTTGGTATAGGTGGTTTTGTTTCTGAGTACATTCCCTCTTGTAGTATTCCTCTTTCAGCTCTACCTTTTATAATTTGCTTCATAAGAACAGAAAGCACTTAACTACAGACTTGTGTAGCCCACCCCTGATAGCAAAAGCTGTTATAGCGACAACTTACTGGCTTTTAAAATCTGGGCAGAAAACACTCCGCTGGCTTTTAAGAATATTTGTTTTTCCTGAATGATATCTGACATGCCTGGTACTGCCTTTACAGCCATCTAACTTTTTCTTTTAAGTTTGCTGCAACTCAGACACTGTAAGTTTCAAAATATTTCTGAATTTGAGTAAGAATTTTTAGGCTCCATAATGATTGGTCTTCTTGACAGATACATATTTATGACAATTTAAATACGTCATGTTCTCTTTTACTTTCAACCATATTAGAAAACTCTTTCTCCTATGAGAATGAATGTGTATAGCACTTTGTTCAAATATTCCCAAATCACAAGACCAAAAAGTTCATATTATTTTACAGAAGATTTTAGGACAATTCATCTGTCACAGAACTTTTCAATTATACCCCAGGTATATTTACAAGCAAACTGTAATATAAAAATTTTGTATTTCTTTCTTTTATGGTAGAAGTTGCATGCAGAGACATGCATCAAGAGTATTAATTACATATTAATGTTAAGTAGATATTAAATACATATTAATTACATATTAAAGTACATATTGGTGTTTAATTAATTGTCTAACCCAGTCCAAAAAAAGGATTTTCAGTCCTGTTTCTGATTTCTGTAATGACACATACAACAGTATGAACACAAGCTTTTATCTACTCACTAGCAAATTTAAGGCTTGTTGTGTGAATCTTAACACTGAATTAACATGAATCCTAACACACTAAACTTTCTTCAAACATAATTATTTTCCCCAAGGATTTCTTTTTTTCTGGAGTGTTATGTGAATTACTAAAAGGATTTATACAGTGAAACTTGTTCCAAACTGGCCTTTGATCTGAAATGTCAGCTTCAAGACATAAGTTCTATTATAAGCAAGTAAATTTTCCCTATTGTTGTTATGAAAAAAGACAACTCAGCTATAATTTTTTTTGCTCTAGTATGATTTCTTAGGAGCAAGTTGTGCTATTCTATTTAGCTATGCTTCCCATATGAACTTAAATTATTTTTTATTTTAAAACTCATTATACCAAGCTTAATAGCTTTTCAGTTTACTTAGCATTTTACACCCTGTAATGTTTCTGTTAGTACTTCTTGAGACAGATGTTCTGTTAGAGCAAACTACTCATCTTACTAGTATATTGAACGATCTGCTACTGGTTGGTTCTACAGAATACCTCCTTCAACCAGATTCATATATGGTATTAAATAGTTTGATTAGAATTAGGAAGGTAGTTATGCTTAACAGCTGCTATAAGCAGTATAAACATTAATTAAAAGTACCATTCATCCTTGATGTCTTGATTATAGTCTCATAAATAAAATTATGCTACAGTCTCATAAGTATTGATTTAATTTTGCCAAATACTACTTCTGTGGAAATACCTTGAGTTACTGTGTGAATGAATTTATGTTTGTTGGGCATTTATCCACACTCAAATGAAAAAGTACTCTTAATAAATGCAAACATGTGGATTTAAGGTATGGCTTACAAATAATTTTAATAAAAAGGAACACTTAAAAGTGTCAAATAATTTTTAACTGTTTTGGAATGAAATCTTCTTGGCTTTGAGTCTCAAAATTGTCAATATAAATAATGATAAAGGAAGATGCAGTTCTCTACACATGCAAATAAGATAGTTCCTGAATAAGGGCTCGTAAGAAAGACTAAAGATCAATCCCTCTCTTTTTTGATTGTTAATCTCAGCTCAGGACATTCAAGCTGCAAAGCTTTATCATGATAGATTCATGGTATTTGGATTATTTTTATTTGCTATTTCAATATTTAAATAAAATTTTAATACTAAAAAATCTTGTTTCAGAATTTCCTTTTAGAACATTTGCACAAATGTGTCAGATAAGCAATAAAAGTTGAGTTCAGAGTTTTTCTTTCTCATTCACATGCAATGACAAATTCAGAAGAAGGAATAAACTTCTTTGTCTGTATCTGGAGTGTTTCTAGGTCATAAGAAATCAGCTCATAACCTCTGGCTTCCATTTTGTGAAAACAAATAACAGGATTGGAAATAACCTCAGAGTGATATGAATCTTCCAAGGTAGAATATCAATAGCAGTACTGAATCGATATTTCAATTATCACCAGAATTTCCTCAGTATTTCTAAGCCATTTTTCAATCAAGTATTGTAAAAATAAATAAAGTAGCTCAGGGATTATGGAATATTGTGAGAGATAGATGGAAATGAACACTTGAGTCCTGCAGCTTTGCTGTGTGAAATCACACGCACACCCATCACCAGTAAAATCAGTGCCCAAAGCAAAGAGCAGCCTGACCAGTGCAATCCCTGGCTCTGGCTTGTAACCCAGTGATGCCAAACCAGGTACCAGCCAGCACTTCTGGATGGCCTGGGCTTTCTTTGGTGAGCCAGAACTTCACTGAGCCATGTGTAAGCCAGGTTGGAAAGCGGAGGCTAAAAGCTGGAAGGAAGGTTTGGGTTTTTTAATTTCCTCCCCCACCTTCATTGACTTGAGGGGAAAGGAGAGTACTGGACCAAGCAAGGAGCCCTCAGCCAGGTGCACTCAGTACAGAGGAGAGAAAGCTGAAATACAGAATGCTTAGTTGTTTTTTAGCAGCTAATTTCTGTCCTCTTTAGCACTCCATGAGATGAACTGCTTGAACATAACTGCAGAAGGCCACCAGAAACCCAGGCTCAGGGTCTCGATTAACCAGGAAGACATAAGCCAGGTGTTGGCAAATGTAGAGGCCATATTTCTTGCAGGCAAAGCTTTAGTAATTCTGAAGAGGGACATAAGAAACCTGTGCAAAATCAGGATTAGATCATAGTGTCAATCAAGGGTAGAAATTTTACATTGGTGCAACTGCAGGACAGCATGATTCTGTCTGAGGAAATGGCAAAAAAAAAAAAATCAATTAAATTTCCAAATTTCCCCTAATGTTAATTAAAAAAAGGAGATGAAAGTCTTATCATCAAAACTATACACAAACAATACATAAACTGAAACGTATGAAAAAAACACAACCCTGTATGATAGAGCATTGTTAAACTCCACAGAGGAAAGGGTTTGTCCTTTTGAGTATTGTCTAGGTACTGGGCAGCAATGGGGACATGGAGGATGTATTTTGTTTAGTAGAACTGATAAATGAAACCAAATGCAGCTTCTTGCGACAGTCACTGGGATGAGTCATTCTGAAACACAATATCTTAACAACTTCAAGTCAAACCTTAAGCAATCCAACAATGCTATAAAACAATGGCCTGTTTATATTCCCATTCAGTCATTCTGTTCTGACTTACTCATGGGTAGCGTGGTACATGAAATTTGGATAGAGTCCTACAAAACCATTATATTTTTACTAAAATAGTAAAATAATAAGAAATAGAAAAATGTACAGATTTGTAAGGTCTTCTCTGTGAATACTGTGATTCCCCCAGTAGTTCCATGCTAGCACCTACTAGCTGTGAAGACTAAAATACTGTTACTGGAGTCAAGTGCTTGTGTTTGAATATGCTGAGGGGAGAATATAATTGTGCATTAAAGTCATGCACAATAGCCAGCATGTTACATAATCCCTCTCTTCTCCACTTTTATTCCTTACAAAAAATAATTAAAAAATATAATAGGACAATGTGGAAATGTTTTTCCCCAAATAAATTGGGCATAACATGATTCTCTCAAATGAAAACAAGATGATTTCACAGAAAGTAAAGAGGCCATTTGTTGCTCATAGATTTTTCCAAATTAATCTCTTCCGGATCCTCTATAGTTTTGAGTTTTTCCATTGAGTGAATACTACTGATCACATCAGATGGATTATTCCTCCAAGAGTAATGCTGAAATTCTGCCAAAATTGTGTTCATATTCATATAAAGGTGACAAGATTTAGTTTATGTTTATTCAAACAAAGTCTATTCATCAAGTTACAATCTGTTAGTGATACTGTTTCTTCAAGGAATAACAACTTTTCCAGAGATTATATACCTTCCTTTCTGGAAGGGTTATATACATTTTAATTTCTTATAGCCCATAACAAGTTGTTAGGCAAACAAAAACACAACAGCTAAATAACCTGTCTCATTGGATAAAGGATTTAGATCTTCATAATGTAACCACCATATAGCTCTTTAAAAGTAGAAACCAATGCAGCTTTGTCAGTCTTGGCAATTTTCAAAGCAATGAGGAGAGTTATAAATCTACAGTTTCCAAGGACTTTGTTGATTGTACCTGATAAATATATTTTCCTGGAGTGTAACTACTGTTTATTAAAAAAGCAGACTAATGATATGGTTTAGGAAGTAGTAGTATCCTTTGGTGTAAAAATCTCAATTAAAAAAGGAAGAATGTTTGGTTTCTTCTATTAAATTAGGTTCAACTTGCAGTGAAGCAGCACATATCCTTCCTGGATTTGGTAAATTATTATAGATTTAATTTAAAATGTGGAACCTGTAGATGGCAGAAAATATTTGCAAAAGTTATTTTTATTACTAGAGACAGCAAGGGATTGCAGCTGCTGATGTCATATCTGACGTTCTCTATGGACATTTCTGGATGCTTACTTGTACTTATAGTGAAGTATCAGTGGCTTATCTTTTGCTCTTAGTCTAAGAAAATGCACTTGTAACAGATAAAGACAATAGATTTAAGCAGAGGTTGTAGAATTTAATGGAATTATTTTAGTTTAGAGGAAAAATTTTAACAAATATACCCTAGCTGAGAAAGAGCATATTACATGTTGCATTTCATTTTAGGTAAAAAACTAATAGATCTCAGAAATCTCCCTCTGTTCTTACTCTAGAGCCTTCTTAGTCTATTTAATTTATTTCCTTATATGGCACAGCAAAGAGCAGTTTTTTATCCAGAGGAAAAATTAATTTCTGCATGTGCTGGGTTGCATGCATTAACTGTAGTCCATTATCAAATTCACACCCCTCAACATTGTAGACAATCAATCACCAAATATCACCAGCTCTTCAAGTAGCAGAATCTCAGGTACATGTGAGGGATATCTTCTCAGCAAGGCAGTTATCTCAATAATGAAAACACATGACATGACAGGGAAAGCAGTGGGAATGAAAAGACAGATGCTGATGGGAAGCTTTTGCCACACACTCGGTCGTATTATAATTCTAACTATTCAGTGTAAAACAGACAACAGAGATGATTGCTATTGTTGTACGGATTAGCCATTCTCTCCCTTTTCTCCCAGAGGGCATCCTGCCCAACTCTGCTTAGTAAATATTGACACCTGTAAACCAAGCTGGCTGATGCCTTTGGCTCTTCATCTCTCTTCCCATCTGTTGCCTGGGAATTTTAAGTGAAGTGTTTTGAGACACTTGCTCTCTTTCCATTGAAAACTGTAAAAAAAAAAAAAAAAAAAAATCACTACCCAGAAGCTAATCCTAGAGCCACATGGCTCTAGAGCGGCCTGTAGTAACCGAAGGGAAAACACAGCATATGTAAAATGCATATCCCACTGGCCTCTTCTGACTACTCTTCTTTAGTTAACAGCATGCCAGGGTAATCTGCTTAGTTACCAAGTGGAGCTTTCTTCCCTTTTCCCCATGAGATCACCCTGACCACGATCAAAGTCCAAACACATTCTCGGCTAACTCTATTGTTCCCAAGAGTGGGATTAATGACTAATTATGTCAGGTCACTCATCCAGATGGCCTCTCAGATGTTCCTTTGTCATTGCCTGACCTTCCATATGCCCCTTTGACCTTGAGGTTTATTTCCATGGCAACATGAAGCCTCAGTTTCCTTGCTGAGATTGCCAAGAAGTGGCCAAAAGGGGGAATATGGGATAATCTACCCACACTTTGTATTCTGCTTCCATCTCATGCCTTGTTAAATCCAATGAATAGATAAAAATGCTATCTGATCCCAGCTGAGTGATGACCATGGTCATGATTCTATGTTACATGCTATGTTTTTTAAATTAGCAGACAGCTTTGTACATGGAAACGTGCATTTAATTTGAAGAACATCAATCGCCATAATGTGATCTTTTTATCTCATTAATGTTAAGCAAGGGTAATAGAATGGAATTACAAAATATCACTGTGAAAGGAATACAATTCAGAGAATTACAGATATCCCCCATTAAAGCCCTAGAGATGTTTAGATAAGTCTACTTGTTCAGTTTCATAAATTAAAGATTCTTTTACCTTTCCTGAGATTTAAATTTAGCCTTGGGTGCTGATCTTATTCTAAAGAAGGATTTTAATGTGGTTAATGCAGTGAAGAAATTTGGTAAAACAACCAAATAAGTAAGTAAAAATATAAAAGGCTAGTGGCTGATGAACTCAAATAAAAAGGCTGAATGGTACTTCCATGAGTAGAACTGTATTTTCTTCCAGCATTTAAAAATTAATATTCAACAAGGTATGAATTTACTACTCTGTGCTGTCAAATGTAGCAAAACTGATTAATGCTCTTACTATTGGCCATAAAACAAAATTATAATCTGCTCCTTCATTTTAATTTCTTTAACTATTATTCATTAGTTGGTTAAAAACAATTACATGTGGAAGAATGAATGTTTGGTTTACTGCTCACTGTCTTTAAACAACATCTCAGTGGAACACTGTCTCTACTTATGCCACATGCCTGACTCATCACTGATTATGTTTTGGTTTTGCTGTTTTTTTTCTTAAAGAGCCACTTATGTTAAATAAAGGGGACATGGAAGATAGCAGTCTATCTGGAGGGTCGTGTGAGTCCTATTTCTTCCTAGTTTTGAAGAGTATCAATGCATACTATTTTACAAATGGCTTTGCGAATGCATTCCAAAGATATTGATTGATCTTAGCACAAATTATTTTAAGACTTAGAAACATCTACAAAGCTAAATATAATAGAGTGCCCTCAAACTGCTTATTTGCTGTTCATTTCTAGTCTTCTGCAATGGGCACTGAAAGTATGTCAAGGAAAGCTCTCTTTATGTATGCATGTCTCCACAAGATTCTGTAAAAACTATACTGAAATAATAATACGACTTTTAAAGGAGAATGCAAACAAAAGTGACACTTTAATGCTTNCATATATATGTGCTATCATCCAGCCTTCATCCAGGTTATCATTTCAGTTTTTTAGTGGTATAACTCCATTGTAGGGTAATGGTGTTTAATTGAAAAAGATAGAGATTATTTACATAAAACAATGCACATGATTCCCCTCTCATGCCCTCATATTCTGTAAGGAGAAGAAGGATGAAAAAGTAATGTATCACTAAATTTTTCATTGTTCCATTCAAAAAATCTTTCATATTTTGTCCCCTGCAAAAGAACAGCCCCTGAGGAAGTGAAATAAAGGATCTCTGGGCTACAACACTCTTTCATAATTTCTCCTGAAATTGGTGAGCTGGAAAATAGTAGAGACCTGAACAAAGGCTAATACATCGTCAAAGACTTTACCATAATATTTCTGTAAAAAGGATAAAGTTAACATTGTATTCAATACTTGCAGCTTGGATCTTTTCAAATTTTAAATTCTCTGCTTTCAAACCTTTGGACTCTAACTGTTTTTACCTGGGATTCTAAATGTTTCTAAGGAGAAATAAGAAAAAATTTCCATGAAGGAAATTCCATCATATTATACAATTCTCTAAGTATCAGTAGCATTTCATGTTCAGGAAAAAACAACCTTAGTGAAGCACAGATGTATAGTTCATTCAGTAGGCAAGGAGCCCATTCTCAAAATTCATAACACTGTGAATAATCTTGTACCCTGGGGTAATGCACCACAAATACAGATTAGAAATGAAAAACTACTTCATTGTTGTATTCACAAATACACAGACCCTCTACAATCACTACAGCTTGTTCACTGACATGCTTATGCATAAATAAGGGAAGTAGCACAATGGCAATACATTGTACAACACAAAGAACAAGTTAAAGTTTTCATAAAATAAAATAACATTTTAAATACTACAAATAGTACCAAATTTCACACATATTTGCATACCTTTAAAGACATTATATAAACAAATAAATACAGACATACATTGTAAAAATAGTAACATGTAATAATGGGATTATTTTGGAGGTACTTCATAGTCCTGACTACGTGTTCTCAAAAGCCAAGTTTGAATTGAGAAGGAAAAAAACCCCTGTGTTTTCCAAAATGGCCTCTAATCATGGGTATTAAAGCTCTTTTGACATCCAAATGACTTTGGATATGTGCACATTCTATTGATTTTTCATGGAAGTGACAGGGTGCTGAAAGACCCATAAAAATGATTAGTGTGTAAAACTTTCGTTGGTACAAATGCAGGCTCCATCAAGGACCACTGGAAAGTTTGCAGGATGACTAACAGGCTCATAACAAATTACTTAATCAATTCATCTACTGGGAATAATGAGAATAGTTTGATGATTTATCGTAAGCATTAAGCCAATATATAATGGCATCCAATCTTTTAAAACACAGAAGTTAACATGAATGAAATGTCTGAAATATAGCAACCAGTTGTTTAGTATTCAGAATATCAAATTCTTTAGAAGTAACTCTCACACAGAATTGCCTTAACAGAGAAATTCAGGAATGATACATAGAGAAATCCATATAGTAGATGTGAGAGACAATTCCATCTTTATAACATAATTAGTTACTTACAAAGTAATGATAGTGGCCAATCATTAATACTTTGAAAGAGTCTATTTCATGAGTGTAATGGTGAGTGTTTTATCATGCTCCAAGAAGTAATTAAGTAGAATTCAGTATGTCTTTTTCATGTCTGGCAGGATTTCCATGTGTTTAAGGATAGATCTAGATGTTCTTCATTGTTTTTCCATTTAGCTAAGGTGAGTCTTTGAACAAATTGCACAGATGTCCAATGTCTGTTTTCCTGAATAAGAAATAGAGCTAATAATGATAATTGCTGCTGTTATATAGATGTGCAGTGAGATTACATTAAGTAGTGATTGTAAGGTACAGTAAAAAATAAAGATTTATTGTAATTGTAGAATTGTAATTTTCCTATAACATTGTAATATTACCATGAAGAAAAGAAGTTTTGGATGTGCAAGCACTGTAGGATTTTGTTTTCAATTATTAAATAACTACATCCTTTACAATCTAAATAGTTTTTGTAGGACTCCCTATGTCATGTAGAAAGAAAGAAAGGAAGAAATAGAGGTGGGAATGAAAGAGAAATGTATATGCAGTTGTACACCTAGGTTCATCAAGAAAACCTTGATGTAATGTTGACCAAAATGGAGGATGCTCATATCACCAGCAAAATAATTTCTGAATGTAAAGTGGGAAAGTACTTTCAAAGATTTGCAAAGAAACCAAACTTTTCACTTAGTAAAATGCAATGCCAACAGAAAAAAACAGAGGAAAGTTATTTTATCTCAAAAACCTGTATGTGATTTTGAACATTAACTGTGCATCAGAATGACCAAAGCATGCTTATTCCAGACTGTCAATGCATTAAGGCATATTTTCCAGGTATTTGATCAAAGGGATGCAGGAGTTTAAGTGAGCTGTTTTGAAGTGTAGAGAGTTGGTAAATCTCTGCAATGTTTTTTCTGCAGTTAACAACATTAGAAAGCTGTTTGGTATGTTGATATATGTGCAAGGATATTCTGTACACTTTGATGTTTACTAATTCCATTAAATTTTTTTAAATTAAATATTAATAAGAGTAAGAAATATCACCGACTCTCCGAAATATCCATGCTACAGTACTTACACTTTTGCAGACGTACACTCCTTAAACAATGTATATAGAATCATAGAATCATTTAGATCAGAAAAGACTTAACATCATCAGGTTCAACTGTTAACCAGAACTGCCATGTCCATCACTAAACCATGTCCCTGAGTGCCACACCTTCGCATCTTTTGAACATTTCCAGGAATGGTGCTGCCTGCACTTCCCTGGGCAGTCTGTTCCAGTGCCTGAACACACCTTCAGTAAAGAAATGTTTTCCAGTATTTAATCTAAACCTTCTCTGGTACAACTCAAGGCCTTTTCCTCTCATCCTTTTGGTTGCTACTTGGAAGAAGAGACCAACCACCCCTGCGCTACAACCTCTTGTATTTGTGGTGTGGTAAGGTCCCCTGTAGTCTGCTTTTCTGGGCTAAACAAACGCAGCTCCCTAAACTGCTCCTAATACAACTTGTGTTCCTTCCTAAGGCACTTCCCTAGTGCTGTTGCCCTTCTCTGGACAAGCTCCAGTGCCTCAACATCTTTCTTGCAGTGAGGAGCCTAAAACTGAAGGGAGGATTTGTGATGCAGCCTTACCAGTGCCAAGTATGGAGCGACAATCACTTCCTTGATCCTGATGGACATGCTATTTCTTTTACAAGTAGGATGCTTTTGGCCTTCTTGGCCACCTGGGCACACCGGTGGCTCATATTTAGCTGGTTGTCAGCTAACACACCATGTACTTTTATTCCAAGCAGATTTTCAGCCACTTTTCCCCAGCTCTGTAGTGCTGCATGACGTTGTTGGTACCCAAAGGCAGGACCTGGAATTTTGATTAGCTGAGTCTCAAACAATGGACATTGGCCCATTGATCCAGCCTATCTACATCTCTCTGCCGAGCCTTTCCTCCCTCTAGCTGATCAACACTCCCACCCAACTTGCTCTCATTTGTACACTGTCTGAGGGAGCACTCAATCTACTCATCACAATCATTCATAAAGATAATTAGTAGAAGCAGCCCCAGTACTAAGCTCACTTGTGACCAGCTGCCAACTGGATGTGACTCCATTTTTTGGTACCAGACATCCAGCCAGTTTTTTACCCAGTGAGCAGTGCACTCATCCAAACAGCCAGTTTCTTCATAAGCTTGCTGGAGGAAACAATGTCAAAGGTTTAACTAAAGTCCAGCTAGGCAATACCCAAATCCTTTCCCTCATCCACTAAGCAGGTCACCTTGCAATGGAGGGAGATCAGGTCAGTCAAGCAGGACGTGCCTTTCATAAACACATGCTGGCTAGGCACAGGAACTTTCACTGAACTGTTTTGTGATGAGCAAAGGAGAGAAGAAACAAAAATGCCAACTCATCACTGCCACACACGGAATACTTGTTTCTCTAAATTTTAGTAGGGTATAGTCAGTTTTCCAAGTATTTTTGAAGTTGCACACATAATCTTACAGACAATATAGAATAAAAAAAATTCTATGCTAACAGCTATTTATTCTTCCCCTTTTCCTGCCAACAATACGTGCAAAATATTTTTATAGAAGTACTTTTAACATAGTATACCTATAACTAATTATGTGGACAACATAACAAAACCACAATATTATCTTCATCACTTTACAACTTAAGGTTCTGATCCAAAAGGATGCTGTAGTGTATAGGAAAATATTGGAAACCATTTTACTTGAAGACACTAAAAAACAACAGGAGGACCTATATTGTAGGCAGGGACTGAGAAGAACAATATTCCAGATCTTGCAGAGGTGAAATCATGTTTTTATTTAGAATGAAAGAAAACAGAATGTATTTTGACAACAATAGCACCCAGAGTACTCATTTAGGATGCGGAAGACTTCATTCCTGTGAGCTGGATCACTGGCAAGCTAGAAATTCCTGAGCAAAGGCTTCAACCAGAGATGCAGGAAAGGCAATACAATAAAAGATGGTCTTAATAACTCAAAGGGTTTACAATATGGTCAATTGCATAAGAAAGGTATTTGAGTTTGTTGCCAAAACCCATTTGGATTTGTTGCTAAAACAAACAAACAAATAAACAAAAATAGCACATGGAGAAGTCCAATCCCAGTTGCCCATACAAACCCCTTAACCAGAAGCCAGGTTAGAAGTTAACCTTCTCTTTTTAAAGGAAATTCCTTTCCTCTGCAGGGAAGGGGCCAAGAAACAGAAGTACCTCTCCTCTTTAGGTAGTTGGTCAGGGAAAATCTGATACTGGTGTTGAAGATGTTCCTCTAAACCTGCTCTTTAGTAACGAAGGGTCTCAAAGCAGCAGAATTACCATACTGCCTGATCATCAAAGCAGCAGAATTACCATACTGCCAGATCATCAATCTGCCTTGTCTGCAGAAAAGTCTGTGTTGCTTTCATGTGGGAAGAAAAGGGTGTTGGAAATCTTGACTCTGTCCTGTCCCCTTTGCAGAAAGCAAATCTATCAACCACACAAGTAAGGTACCAACATGTGTAAATTAACTACACATTCTTGTTCAGCCTCAGCATTGCTGGTTCTCACAGTTAACTTCTCTAAATATAAATCAATTCTTAATGTGAATGAGGCACTGAAATAGTCTCATCAAAACACTAGGATAAAATGGTCATAAAACTAGGCTAAGGGATAGGCCTGATTAGAGGGTAGGTACTTTATGCCTAGCCTATAGACTAAATTCCTCACTTCATATGGTTATATCTCAATTTCAGTTTTCATTTCAAAAGACATTTCNTACAAGTAGGATGCTTTTGGCCTTCTTGGCCACCTGGGCACACCGGTGGCTCATATTTAGCTGGTTGTCAGCTAACACACCATGTACTTTTATTCCAAGCAGATTTTCAGCCACTTTTCCCCAGCTCTGTAGTGCTGCATGACGTTGTTGGTACCCAAAGGCAGGACCTGGAATTTTGATTAGCTGAGTCTCAAACAATGGACATTGGCCCATTGATCCAGCCTATCTACATCTCTCTGCCGAGCCTTTCCTCCCTCTAGCTGATCAACACTCCCACCCAACTTGCTCTCATTTGTACACTGTCTGAGGGAGCACTCAATCTACTCATCACAATCATTCATAAAGATAATTAGTAGAAGCAGCCCCAGTACTAAGCCCACTTGTGACCAGCTGCCAACTGGATGTGACTCCATTTTTTGGTACCAGACATCCAGCCAGTTTTTTACCCAGTGAGCAGTGCACTCATCCAAACAGCCAGTTTCTTCATAAGCTTGCTGGAGGAAACAATGTCAAAGGTTTAACTAAAGTCCAGCTAGGCAATACCCAAATCCTTTCCCTCATCCACTAAGCAGGTCACCTTGCAATGGAGGGAGATCAGGTCAGTCAAGCAGGACGTGCCTTTCATAAACACATGCTGGCTAGGCACAGGAACTTTCACTGAACTGTTTTGTGATGAGCAAAGGAGAGAAGAAACAAAAATGCCAACTCATCACTGCCACACACGGAATACTTGTTTCTCTAAATTTTAGTAGGATATAGTCAGTTTTCCAAGTATTTTTGAAGTTGCACACATAATCTTACAGACAATATAGAATAAAAAAAATTCTATGCTAACAGCTATTTATTCTTCCCCTTTTCCTGCCAACAATACGTGCAAAATATTTTTATAGAAGTACTTTTAACATAGTATACCTATAACTAATTATGTGGACAACATAACAAAACCACAATATTATCTTCATCACTTTACAACTTAAGGTTCTGATCCAAAAGGATGCTGTAGTGTATAGGAAAATATTGGAAACCATTTTACTTGAAGACACTAAAAAACAACAGGAGGACCTATATTGTAGGCAGGGACTGAGAAGAACAATATTCCACATCTTGCAGAGGTGAAATAATGTTTTTATTTAGAATGAAAGAAAACAGAATGTATTTTGACAACAATAGCACCCAGAGTACTCATTTAGGATGTGGGAGACTTCATTCCTGTGAGCTGGATCACTGGCAAGCTAGAAATTCCTGAGCAAAGGCTTCAACCAGAGATGCAGGAAAGGCAATACAATAAAAGATGGTCTTAATAACTCAAAGGGTTTACAATATGGTCAATTGCATAAGAAAGGTATTTGAGTTTGTTGCCAAAACCCATTTGGATTTGTTGCTAAAACAAACAAACAAATAAACAAAAATAGCACATGGAGAAGTCCAATCCCAGTTGCCCATACAAACCCCTTAACCAGAAGCCAGGTTAGAAGTTAACCTTCTCTTTTTAAAGGAAATTCCTTTCCTCTGCAGGGAAGGGGCCAAGAAACAGAAGTACCTCTCCTCTTTAGGTAGTTGGTCAGGGAAAATCTGATACTGGTGTTGAAGATGTTCCTCTAAACCTGCCTGTTTGAACCATGCTCTTTAGTAACGAAGGGTCTCAAAGCAGCAGAATTACCATACTGCCAGATCATCAATCTGCCTTGTCTGCAGAAAAGTCTGTGTTGCTTTCATGTGGGAAGAAAAGGGTGTTGGAAATCTTGACTCTGTCCTGTCCCCTTTGCAGAAAGCAAATCTATCAACCACACAAGTAAGGTACCAACATGTGTAAATTAACTACACATTCTTGTTCAGCCTCAGCATTGCTGGTTCTCACAGTTAACTTCTCTAAATATAAATCAATTCTTAATGTGAATGAGGCACTGAAATAGTCTCATCAAAACACTAGGATAAAATGGTCATAAAACTAGGCTAAGGGATAGGCCCGATTAGAGGGTAGGTACTTTATGCCTAGCCTATAGACTAAATTCCTCACTTCATATGGTTATATCTCAATCTCAGTTTTCATTTCAAAAGACATTTCATCTTTTCACTCCCTGTAGTTTTTAGAAAGGATTGAAATTTGAGCCATCTATAACCAACTCAGGGATGACTGTCTGGGTTTTGAAGCAATCCTAGAAAGAAATTCTATGAGAAGCAAGCTATGTCCTGCAGTTTAGTAGGATTTTACTCTCAAGACTGCTTTCTTCTGTAGCCCAGAAAGTAATACCATTGCAATGAGGAATGATGTGGTGTCAGGGGGAGAAAAACAGCTCTGAACATTCTCATCCAAGGTGTTGAGATGAACATCAATCTTTTCTTTCCCATCAGAGGAGGACAAAACTACAGTTTCTCAGGGAACAATGGCTGTTTCTGCTCTTAGAAGGAAGAATATATGCCAATCTTGAAACACACACTTATTATCACTCTAGATACAAACCAAGGCCATGATGCTAGAGTAGAGTTATGGGTTTGAAAAGTACATACTTGTAACTATAAAAGTGTTGTCTAAAGCATAATACTTTGTGCTTCGAAGGCTGTCATTGTGTAATTAATGTAAAAACCAGTCAGAAGGTTTCAGTGCAATTTCTCTTTTATCTTAGTGGCATTGCTGAAATGATCTAGCAGTGTATTGCTAATCTTCCCAGCCTCTCATACATTACTCTCAGACTGGACTGTAGTTAAGAAATTGTCAAGCTATTTATTTTGTCTCTGCCTCTCTTTGTCTCATTGCAGTTACTTTTCTCTCTCTCAGCCCAGACTCACAAACCACCAGTCACAACAAAGCATGAAATAGGAAGCAATACTTTTTCACTGAAGGTTTCATCAGATGACCCTCACTGGAGAAGTCAGGGTTCTTCTAGGAAGAAGCATCTCTAGTGGTTTTTTTCTAATAGTATTAACTTGCAGCTTCACAAGAGGAGCTAATAGCTTTATGGAAGTTTGCTAAGATGTAGGATTTTCTTTAACAGCTCATTTTAAGCATTTGATAAACCTGTGGATGAGTTACGGAAGCTTAAGAATTCAATGGGATTTCACTGTTAAGTAAAGAAACATTTTTCTCTGCTGAAGACATAATGATTAACTCCACTTTATGGCTTTGTTTTATATTGCAGTTTGTGACATAACTGTTTGGGTCTACAGCTGGTAATGATTTACATGTTGTTGTTAAAAATGTTCTTGATCCGCTCTTGACAAAGCTTATCTCAGGAGCTAAAATCTTCATTTTCACTGTTATTATTGGAAGAGAACCTGTTTTTGAAGACTGGGAGAGAGAATTTTCTAGAGGGGAAAAAAGGTTAATATTTCTTTTAAGATACTAGAATATGTTTCAAGCTGCATGAAGTGAACAGTATTACCAAATATCAGAATTCTTAGTCTGTAATAACCTGTGGAAAACTCAGAATATGAGAAGTAAATTAATTTATTAAGTGTAGCAATTAAAAAGATTGTCAGAAAACACACGTTCACACACACACACACAAACACAAGTAATTTAAAGGGTATATATTTCTTTCCCACCCAAAAAAAAGAAATGTGTACATCTATATTTATCTCAAAGGAGTTTGAAACCCTAAGTGTAAGCTAAAGGATAGAGAGGGATTAGCTAAACTACCAGCTAGACATAAGCACCTTTCTTCCCTAGTACTGCAGGTGTAGGAGTGTATCTATCTTTTTCGACCTAAGGAGTAATAAACAATTAATGTTAAAATGACAGCTTGTTCACTCTCTCAACAGTGTTTAGAAATTATGGCCATACTTTAACTTCTTTACTACTCTCAGCTTCAAACTTGGGCCCAAAATTGTAAAGTAAGATTTTGGATGCACTTGGTTAGGGATGTGGGTGACAAAATAATCCTTTGAATAATTTCTTCATGGAGACATAATATAAAATATGTGCTGCAATTTTTTTGCTAAGCAACCTGTTGAGTCAAAGACCCATTAACTGAGCTGCTCTGTCACAGACAATTTTACTGAATTGTCTTGGTCCTATATATTTTTGAGGTAAATAAGTGAGAGGTGTAGCTGAAAATAGGAGGTAGCTAATTTTCAATTCCTCCACACAACCTTTAATATAACAACTGCTGATTTTTTTTGAGTCCTAACACGTGTCTTTGAAGAAGAAAGGGAATACTTTGAAGTCGTTTGTAAAGTTGTTGGTTGCTGTGAAAACATTTGCTTTCAGATGTGAACTTTGGAATTCTAAAACGGGAGAGTAAAGAAAGAATTGAAATGGTGGCTCAAACGGTTTTGAACGCGGTTCAAAACTGTTGCTGTCAGAGAGACCTGTCTGACATCTATGGGGAGCTCCGTGTGTAAAACAATAACAACGATGATGATGATGATGATGACGATGATGATGATGATGATGATGACATAGAGTGAAGTGAAATAGACAGAGACCCTCCTTTTGCATGCACACCACAGAGCCAGCCCAGGTAGCCGGCCTGGTCCCCTCGGCGAGCCCGAGAAGCCAGAAGCAGCTGACAAGCGCCCATCAAAGCCCGGCGCTGCTCCACCGGGGGTCAGGTTTCCCTCCGTACAGTGAATGTGCATTGATTGACAGAGCTGCCTCCCCAGACAAGCAGGGCCCCGAGGGTGGCAGCCTGGCAGCTTGTTTTGTCAGCTGTGGCTGGCTGCTGCCGGCCCGGGCAGGGACCCCGCACCCCGCGGGCGGCTCGGGCCAGGGCTCGCCCCTGTGGGCAGCCAGGGCTGGGGCCAGGGCTCGCCCCTGTGGGCAGCCAGGGCTGGGGCCAGGGCTCGCCCCTGTGGGCAGCCAGGGCTGGGGCCAGGGCTCGCCCCTGTGGGCAGCCAGGGCTGGGGCCAGGGCTCGCCCCTGTGGGCAGCCAGGGCTGGGGCCAGGGCTCGCCCCTGTGGGCAGCCAGGGCTGGGGCCAGGGCTCGCCCCTGTGGGCAGCCAGGGCTGGGGCCAGGGCTCGCCCCTGTGGGCAGCCAGGGCTGGGGCCAGGGCTCGCCCCTGTGGGCAGCCAGGGCTGGGGCCAGGGCTCGCCCCTGTGGGCAGCCAGGGCTGGGGCCAGGGCTCGCCCCTGTGGGCAGCCAGGGCTGGGGCCAGGGCTCGCCCCTGTGGGCAGCCAGGGCTGGGGCCAGGGCTCGCCCCTGTGGGCAGCCAGGGCTGGGGCCAGGGCTCGCCCCTGTGGGCAGCCAGGGCTGGGGCCAGGGCTCGCCCCTGTGGGCAGCCAGGGCTGGGGCCAGGGCTCGCCCCTGTGGGCAGCCAGGGCTGGGGCCAGGGCTCGCCCCTGTGGGCAGCCAGGGCTGGGGTGCCCCTCAGCCCCTGGACCCTGCCAGAGCCCCTGACACCCTGCAATAACATCTCACTGCCGTCATTTCAGCCTCTCCTCAGAAGGCACGAAAGGCAGGGGAGAGAGGGAGGGCAACAGCAAGGCCGTGGATATCTGAATTTGCAGCTAAAATACTTGTCCAGACAGAGATGAAGTCTAGAGCTCCGTGCCTGCCTATTTCTTTGCACACTACTTCAATGCTTGTGCTTACCTGGCTTACACCTGCTGTATATCAGGGATAATGCCTATAAAGAACAGATATTAAACCTGATGGCATCTTGCACTAAGAGAACGAACTAGAAACACAACAGAAACATTTGTGGGGGTTATAATTGTTTTTCCTAATTTTCCATTCAACTGTGAGTACAAAGTTCAGAAAACAAGCTGGCCTCCTTGTTTTCAGACCTCCACTGAGCTTGCTTTTAAATGTGTGTATCTGTCTATACAGAAATCTAAAAGGTCCAGCTGGTGTGCTGAAAACCTAGGTAATGGAACTTCAAGACACAGATGCTTTACTCTGGTCTCATGGAAGATAAATGAAATCAGCATAGACTCTTCGAAAGGTGTAAGTGTTCTTGTTTTGCAATACCTTATGTATTATTTCTAAACTTAGTACACAATTTTCAGATTTAAGTATTTGCACAGTGCTATCTGCTGCTTAGATGCCTTGAAGCAATTCCTTCACCAGCAGGGCACAGCTTTGTAATGCTCTCCTGCCCCCCAAGGAGCTGCATCCTTCCCCACTCTCTTCTCCAGTTATTTCCCAGCTCTTATGAAAATATTGCTGTTCTAAATTACCCATGAAATACTGTCACTCATTCTCTGAATTCCATCTCAGAGGTAGAAATAAAACTGCTCTGAGAAATTTTGGAAGAATGTAAAATGCATGGGTTTCTTTTAAGTAGGATTGGATGTTAGCTAATGGAGGGAAAGCTTGCTTTCAGAAATAATGTAGCATCACTCAAACTACTTTTAAGCCTTTTACTGTATAAATAACCTTTTGCACTTCAAGGGTCACTAGATCACGATAGTTTGTAATGCAATTATAGTCAGCACTCTGCTCTTATGGGCTGCCTGGTAATTTGCTTGTTAATATATTAGCACAAAGCATTGATCAAGTAGCTAATCCAATCACACACTTTTTATTGATCTCTTATTGACCATCCTGCCAGTGATCACTTTTTGCTCAGGCCCGGTCAATAGCAAATGCCAAATAGGCTCTCCCACACCTAATGAGCTTACGAAATTAACCAAACATTTTCCTTTGCCCTCAAGGCTAGGATCAATTGAGAGCTTTTAGAGCAGAATTCAGATGATTTTTTCATCAGCTTTCCCCCTTTCTTTCTGTGAGCATTCAGGTTTGCATTAAGACCTCTATCTGAGACTTTCATTCTAATTTGAGGACATCTGAAAAGCAGCTGCCATGTCTGAAATACTCGAACAGCTGTAAACAATAAATCGCGCGAGCGAGGAATTCTGGGCTGCACGTTGGCATGTGGTCTGTCAAGCCAAAAAAATAGAGACATACAAAAGATCAAGAGGTTAGGGGTACCTGAAGTCTACAAAAAATGTTCTTATCCCATATTTCATCCCAGAGAGTTGCACTTTGGTGGAAGGCCTACCCGGCATTCTTTAACAAGAGCATCACGCCTTCAATAGATCAGGGTGGGGGGAGGCTTGGGGGTGCTGCAATGAATTAGACGTGAACCTTTTCATGCTGCTGCTCTTGCATTAGGGGATGCCAGTATCAACTCATGGAATTTCACACTACAAACACAGATTCTTGCTGATGAAAAGCACACCCAAATTATGCAGGAAGAAACAGTACTTCGGTTACATGCATAAGTGCCAAATACTAGTTCTTTAACTTATAACAGCTCCCAGTTTCTTACCATGCAGTACACAAATGTGACTGCAATGGATTTACAGCTACTCAGGAAAGAGAAGAGTGAGAGAGAAGTGAGGAAAGAGATTTTTTGGAAGAGGTAACTTTGACTTATCACAAGAATTCTATAACTTTTATCAGATGTCTTTTCAGCTAAAACAGCTTATTAAGTCTCTGAGGAAAGTTCTTTGGAAAGTACATTTTCCATTTACTCAGAGGCCTTATAGCAAAACAAAAGTTCTGTAATAGTAGATTCTATTAGATCATAAAAAAAGAATGCAAGATCCTTAGATCTTAAATATCTTTGCTTCAACTATTACTATTAGCACTATTTTATATAGCTAGGTTGCATTTTCACTTTAATCACTTTTATTCCATGATCTTGTTTTCATTATTTTCCTCATTACTGTACTAGATTTAAATTACAGAGAAGCACAATCTGAATATAAACCAGGTACAGATTTAAAATATTTAAAAGCATTTGTAACATGTAAGCATGCAATTTAAAATCATTACCAAAATCTGATTACTTGCCTGAGGGAAAAAAAACCAGGTTAGCTAGAAACATTGGTGATATTTATCAGAATTTTTCCTTTAAATTACTCATAATTATGCATTGCAAAAATATTTGTTCGGCAGACCTTTTTGATGCCAAATGAAAAGGAATGCATCTTGTGACTCTATTTGCCAACTTTCCATTATTTTTTCCTGTGCAATCCTTTTAATAACCAGCTGTACAAACCTCTACTGATGGGGCTGGAGCTGGGGTAAGAGGATTTTCCTTTACGTGACAAGATCTTGCTCTTGCTGGTAGTAAGTCTTATGTGGCCAGTCTCCACTGACAAATACTTTACCTCTGTGGTTTGTTTCAATTTTTCACCCTCTTCTTGTGTCACTGTCTAAACTTATTCTCAGGCTTTCTTTTGGAGTGACCCAGCTAATTCCCCCAGGATCAAGCTGCACACAGTTCCTGGGATGATTCAGCCCTGATGTCATTCCTGAAAAGATAATGAGAAAACAAATTAGTATAGGCAGCATCCACCTTCAGCCTGGACAGGGTTTACCTATTCAGACATGTGCCTGTAACTTTATGCTGAAAAAACCCCAGCAGTCTGGTCCTTTTAAGGTATTTTTGTCGACAAAATATTGTCTCCAGAATAACCATGGGAGGGCTACAGGAGGCCTAGGGGACAGGGTATGCCATGTGCTTTTTATGTTATCCACTCTGCTCAAGAAGACTAGCTGAGAACAATTAGGAGTGGCTTTACACCTCTTGGTTTGGAGGCAGGGGACTCCTCCTTCAGAGCAATGTCCTTGACTGAACAGGCAGTCCTATCCAAATGATTTGCTTCTTTCTTATGCAACCTTAAACCATGTAAGCCAATTGATTTAGAGCAGTGTAAATGCTTTCTTGAACTCATCCCAAATGTGTAAGAACTATTCGGATTAATTGACTCAAGTCAATAGCCTGCAAAATTCATGATTTAAGTCTTTATGACAAAGTTCCTGAAAGTACCACATTTGTGAATGAACAGTAATCTAGTGTTGCAACTCTTCTTTCAGCTAAATCTCTTCAGGATCTGCCTGCATTAGTGATTGTGTTTTTATAAATACTGTGGTTTTGCAAGCAGCTAAAGGTAGCTGTCAAAGTTAGACAGGTGTGAGACAAAATGTGAGCACACATCTTATTAACATACTCAAATGAATCCAGAGAAAGGCATCAAAGCTGGTGACAAAGCTGGAAGATGTGTGTGAAAAACAGCTGAGGACTTCTGGTTTGGAGAAATGGAGGCTGAGGCTCCATCCCTTTGCACTCTACAGCTTCCTGAAGAGAGAATTGGAGAGGGAGGTTCTGAGCTCCTCTACATAGAACTCAGTGATAGGATGCTGTGGAGCAGTTTAAATTTTTCCAGGGAGACATTAGGAAGCGTTTCTTCACCAGGAGGGTGGTAAAACACTGGAACAGGCTTCCTAGAGGGGTGGTCAATGTCCCAAGCCTGTCAGGGTTTAAGAAGCATTTGAACAATGACCTTTAAAAATATGCTTCGGCTTGTTCAACTCTACATTGCTCAGATAGTTGGACTGGATGATTGCTGTAGGTCCCTTCCAACTAAAACATTCTATTCTATTCTATTCTATTCTATTCTATTCTATTCTATTCTATTCTATTCTATTCTATTCTATTCTATTCTATTCTATTCTATTCTATTCTATTCTATTCTATTCTATTCTATTCTATTCATTTCATTGTAGAAATGATCTCTGATGTACAGTTAAGACTACTCAGCTTGGTTTGCTGTTTAAATATTATTTCAACTTTTTTTTGGAAATTGAAACTTTTTTTTTTTTTTAATCTGATAGATTCATCTCAAAGAAAAAAGGCAGTGCCCAAATACTGTATGATATCATATCCTTGCCTTTTTTGTACTCTCAAGCCTGTAAATATTTAGGATTTCAGAGCTACATATTTATTCTTTAGATAAATCTACTGGTGTAATCAGGCCTTTTGGCCTGCTAAAAGAAAATTCTATTTACCTTGAACTTACACTATTTATTGCTTAAAATGCAGAACATTATCTACATGGTAGGGCCTGTCATGGTTTTGGAATGGTATTCTGCAAGGTAGTAGTTCCACTAAAACTGTGTCATTGCTCACTTCCTCCTGCTCCCAGCTAGAGGCAAAAAAGGCAAAGATCACAGGCTGAGATAAGAACAATTTAGTGGAAACAGCAATGAGATAAGAAAGACAGGTAATAGCAACACTATTAATAACAAAATGTGAAAGACAAAGAAAAGATTCACATGGAAAGCCTGCAACAGTAAACAATACCCTTTCCCTGGTCACATTTTCCCTACCTGGAATTTTCCTTTCTCCTCCTTGGAAGAGAGAGAGATGCCCTTTTCCTCACTGTCAGGAATGAAGAGAGCTGGTGTAGAATAACACTGGAGCTTTAGCCATGCTCCCTCTATAAAAAGTGAACCTTGTCCTGGAAGACACCAGGGCAGAGGAAAATAGGAGGAATTTCACAGTCTGGAGAGAGACAATTTCTAAGTCCTAATTCCATGTCTTTCTCAAAATCTATAAAGAAAGATTTCTTTCTTTTTGATTTTTCCCAGAGCTTCCATCATTGACCACTAGAATATCTTGATCAACAACTAATCAATTTCTTACACTTTTTATGAAGCACATTTTCCTGTTTTCTCACTCTCTGAAACCATGGTTAAAAAGTAGGAAGGGACCATTAATATTTTCCACTTTGAGCTGAAGCTCTTGTAGGCATCCGGCTAAAATTCTGTGAATTAATTATAAGTGTATTTATGGCAGCAGTAGCACTCTGTCTTTTTCTCTTTACTCAGACAGTCATGTTCTAAAAGAGAGCTTGGAAATAGTCATATGAAATCATTACAAGGGCACAGGGAAAGAGAAGTTTCATTGTTCTTTTTTTCTTTTTCAAATTATGTTTTGCAACTTCATATTTGTAGTTTCAGCTTTATTTGGACTGAGTTTTATGTTGTCTCGAGCACTTCTGTGCCTCTTGGGGAAAGAATTTTTTAGATGTATACTTTTCATACTGTATCTCTTTATGGAAATTATTAAGGCATGTATAACAAATAATAGTCATTTTCCTGTAACCAGGGAAAGACATATAAGTTAGTTTGGTTTTATCTTCTTTTGATCTGTAGTGAACAACTTTTTTTCTCTAGAAAGGTCTGTACTTTCAGGTGCACCTCACTAATCTCTATACAATTTATACTTACACATTTTAAGTTAGAGATGAAAGCAAAGTATTAGACGTGCCTTCTACCATAACACTTTCCAAGAAAGAGGCTGAATTGATAGAAATAAAAATCCAACATCTAAAGATGATGTTTTTCATAGGTATTCACTCATTCTTTAACGTTTTCAACATCTGTCTGGGAGGCACCAGCTTTCTTTAAAATAGTGAAAGCTTTCTGGTGAAAATGAGAGCCATTCTAATACAGCTGAAATAAGACTTTAGCATAATACATATGCAGCTGTATATTTTAACATTATTTGAACTGGCATTTTTCAGTTATTTCTTCAGCCTTGATGCAGGCTATTCTGATGTTCTATAGTGGCAGTAAGGTAGCTTATCTCTAGGAACATAAAGGCTTATTGCAATACACAGAGCAAGGCGAAATGTTGAAAGTAGTGAAAAAATGCAGAAAATCAGTATGTTGGCATTTTCATGGAAAAGCCAACATTCAGTGGAATGACACTGGTAATGAAACTGGAATGACAAATTTAATTACATAATATAAATATTATGTTAGAGGCATAAGCATAAGTGGAAATATTTATTTTTCTCTTTCACTTATGAAAACTGACAACAATGTTAAGCTTGGTCAAATACAGAAAGGTGTGCATGTGTAGGAAGATGCTATGAAAATGCCCTTTTTCCACAAACCACTTAGATGAGTATTTTTCTAAAGCAGTGGATAAGAAAGAAATTCTTGGTTTTGATTTGAGTAACCACCAACATTTGTTACAGAACACTGCATGTGAGCATTATCTATTTCTTTATAGTTTTTCAAGCACAAAAAAATTATTACAAAGCCATACTCAGCTCAGTTCCCTTGTGAAACAAATACATTAGACAATCAGAATTGTACTCCAGGGAAGGCTGATGTCTATAGAATATCAAGGAGTTTCAGAGAAACAATGATTTCAAACACAAAGCCTTCCTTTCATGTGATCTGACAGTGACAAAAATTAAAGATGCAAATATGTTTTACATGTGCTGCTTTTGAAGTGCATATTTGAAAACATTTTGTGTAAGAAAAAACTGCATAAAAATATTCTGTGTGCTAACAGCTGAAAATAGCCATTTAAATAGCTATGAAAAATCCCTATTCTTTCAGTAATATTAGTAAAAAATCAGAAAAACATGTAGAATTAGTCTGTACTGTGCTTCTTATCCTCTGTATTTTAAAAGCATTTGTGTCCTTTAAAATATCTTTTGAATTTCTCTTTTAATTATAAATAGTAGAAAATGAATAAAATTGACTACTACTTTAAAACTCTCATTCAAACACACTGAAGCAGACACCAGAGCTCTAATTAATGGAGTTAGATTGCAAAGAATGAATGGAATACCTTCAGAAAACAGTCTAACTAAATGTCACTAAATATTCCAAAACTTCCACACTAGACACTCAATTTATATTTTGGGATATTGAAAAAGACAGGCTTCAGACTTGCTAGGCTGAGTTGGCTGCTACTATGGTATCTGTTCCAAGGAAAACAGATCAAGAAAGCCTGAAGGTGTTATACAAAGCAATTTCACCACTGGCTTAATATTTGTGACACACAAAACAACTTAAAGGACCTCTGATATGCCTTCCTTCACCTCTATTATGCAGAAATACTCTGCTTTCAATATTTAGACCTATATTTGCTATATGGAACTAATCTGAGCTTGACTGGAATTTATATTTTATTTAATTACTCCCCACAGAAACAATACTCAGAGCACAAGCCAGGGCTAAGATGTCTTCTGGTTATTCTGAATATCCTAGACATCACACCATCAACAGCTATAATTCTTGTCCCTTCCTGTTTGTTCTAGCTCTATGACCTATGCATTCCATGATGGCCAGTGTCAATCAGATGAGAAGAAGATATCCCTTGAACTACTGTCTGGATTGAATCATACTTGTCAACTGGAGGATGTAGAAAATTTTTATATTCTCAGGCTTTGAAAGGAACTGTCACTCATTTTCTGCTTTCCTAGGCGGTTACTAGGTCATTTTATAAAAACAAAGTCGTACTTTAAGCCTCCTCTTTTCCTTTTTAGCTATGTTCTGTTTGCTGTTAGTCTTTTGTAACCAATGGGGTTTGTTCTCTCAGCATTAATAGTGCAGGAGTCTAGCATTTCTCAGAGGTAATGTAGTCATCATTTTCTGCTTTCCATGTGGATGAAATTGAGAAGAATCTGGTCACCCAATTGCTCAAGTCAAAGCATATGTGCATATGTGTAAGATAAGACATCTAGCAAAATTTCAGGACTACCAGCAAGATATCAGATAAAAAGCAGTAGGTGCCTGTGCAGGTATATTGTTCTGGGCATGATCTCTCAAAGTCATTTCAGTGGGTTAGGTACTGCATTTCCCATGTCTCATCTTCATGGTCATACACAGGGCAATCCCATGGGTTTTCTTCCTCTTATGTGTCCACAATTGTTCTGCCTTGGGAGCATTTGCAATATATCAAATAAATCACAGTTACAGTAAAAAATAGACTTTTCTTGCCAGAACATAGCAAGAAAACAGTAATTCCTGCCAGAAAAAAAAGAAAAAAGCAGGCAGGGGAAATCTCCAATCAGTCTCTTTGGTCATTAGCCCTATTTGTGAATGACTAATCAGAAATCCTAGAGACTTTGGATCATGTCCATTTTTTGCTCTGAACCTATCAGAAATAGAAATTCCAGAGTCAAAGCTTCAACTGAAACTGCCTTGCATTATAATTTCCTGCCAAATTCTACCAACAAGAAAAATCTATCAGGACATGGAAATATTGAGACCAAAATGCATATTTTTCCAAAGTAAATTCATGAATGACAAAGGCTACAAATCACTGCTCTAAAGTGCAGAAAGAAGTTCTGTTTAGTGAGTTAGACCACAGTCTGCAGCACCTGAATGTTTAGTCATCTATGGAACAGAAAATCCAGAATGGCACATTAAGAGTAAGCTTGTCTCACAGGGTTCTCTGTAGGAAGATTAATATCTAATATTTTCAAATATATCTTGGCAAGAACAGATGTGCATTAAGATTCCAACATTTTCTGAATGTGGTTCCAGAAGGCAGAAAAGCAGAACTTCTACACACTGATATGTTAGCAGCTCCACAGATAACATCCACAGTATTAATTGCCTTTGACGCAGTCACAATGAATCTTTTATTTAAGGAGATATTCTTCAGTGAATCCCTGAAACAAGCAATAACAAATACTTCATGTTCTTGGTTTCCTGCTGGAGTGGTAATGGGCAGCAACTCAGAGTGTTATTGTTGCCATATGTCTCAACAGTCATATTGATTTAATTGGCTGTCATAAAAAATCTGACAAGAGGGAAGCCAGTTCATAGCTGGGTATGGGCCAGAGAGGTACTAGTGAATGGACTACTGAGATATCTCAAGAGCCTCTTTGTCTTTTCCCAATGTCATTGAACTGGTTGTCTTGTTCATAATCTAGAAATAATCAATTTTATGGATGGAAATGTAAGCCATTTACTTTTGGATCCAATTTATCTTACAGAATGGCAAAAACGTATACTGTAAGGAAACAGTCTGTATAAAAATATATTAACTCCCAGAAACAAAAGGCGTTTTCACAGCCCACAGATGGGCTGCCTCACCATTTGTCTCTGTGTCATCCACCCTTAATTCCGTGCTGTATTTAAACTGCTTCAATCTTTGCTTAACATCAAAAGACAACCACAAACAAGAACATCTATATTACATAACAGAATATTTAGCACTTGCATGAGAACTGTCATACAGGAATCTTAATGCACTCTTGCATATCTGTGGTTTACTGCAGGGCAGCATTGCTACCCACATTTTATGGAAAGGGAAGAAAAGCAGAGATGCTTAAGAAATGATGTGACTTGACTACAGTGTGAGGTAAAACCAGGAGTGGAGCACAGAGCTTCAGTTTCAGGCTATGGGCTTTACTGAGAAAACAGCCTGTCTACATTTTTCCTGCCACACTTGGTCTGAAGTGTTATAAAAACATTCTCCCTGTTTGGAAGAAGAAAACAAACTACAGTTACCTCCCTCCTTGTTTAAACAGCAGGTACTTTTTTTGTGTGTGTAGCCTGTTTGTATNGTTTGTAGCCTGTTTGTATCTTTTAGGTTCATCCATGAGGAATATGTGCCCAGCCTGTATGCACCACCCGGGCTGCCTCTGCTCAGTGTCTTTTCTGGTAGCTCTTTTCCCTGTAAGATAATATATCTACTAAGAAACATGAATATCTTTATGTGTTGAGAACAACATATAAGAATCACCTAAGAATAAAGTTTGAACAAATTTGAAGCAGTCAGGTGTATCAGTGTAATATTCTGCATCTTTATGAATGCTTTCTGATACACCAGAACTGCTGCAGATTCAATGCAGTCTTATTTCAGTGAAAATGCAATTTTAAAGTTTCAATGTGTAATATTAAATTCAATAGATTACATTAACCTATGAAAAGGAGAGACATGCACTTAGAGGAAAAGTTCCCCTTAATTTTTATTATGAAAGTTTCCTAATGATTACTAATTATTTTGAAACTGAATATAAAAATTATGTAAAAATACTACACTAAAGAGTATACTGTAGTGGTGGTGTTTTTCTCTAGTAAAAGATTCATCAGACATTAGCCATCAAAACTCACTATCCAAAACATCAACTGAATTTTTGTGAGAGGGCTCAGAGGTTTCTGAATGTAGACAATTTGTAAATCTAGACATTTTTCCCCAATAAAATTATACTATGCAATAATCAGATTTGGCAAACTCAGAAAAATTCAAGTGTAATTCTTGCTTTCCATGCTCTAGTAAACAGTGATCTAGTTATGAATGAATTTAAAGATAAAAATTAACCTGCTCTTGAGAGATGATTACAGAAAACAGCATACCACCACAGCAAGAACTGTACAGCAGTGGAAACCTTCCACGCAGCAGTTAAGTTGATACCCATTAGCTAAGGACCATATATCCAAGCCGTGAAATCGCCTCGAAACAGATTCTGCACAGTAGCTCACTCCTATTTCAAAATACTCAAGTAAACAATCATCTGATCAAATACATTATTAATTTGAAGAGACTAGCTGATTTTGGCTACTATGGCATAAACCTTGAGAAGATCCCATGCCCCCCTAATAAATTTAATCAGTTCCCACCACAAAAACTGGAGCTTGAGTGACTTGCCTTAAGGGGCATATTTGATGCAATAGAAAAAAAAAGCTGGTGGTTTCATCATATTCTTTGGTGAATTGCACCTGTGCAATCCTACTTACTGCTGTTGGCTTGTTACAGATGGTACAGAGCTGTGTGTTGAACATTTGTGTGTTAAATGCTGATGGGTTTTAAATTCCTGAAATCTTACCACACTCTAACACAAATACCAATTGCATTAAAGTGATACTAAGCATCTCATTGAAGAACCCAATTTACCCTTGTGAAAGGCTTATCTGAAATTGTTTTGGGAGGTGACAACAAATTATTTTCCATGAATATAGACAAAGAACCTCAGATCTCAGTTATTTTATCCAATATGCAAGATAACGCATACAAATTGTTTGGCATTTGTGGGAAGAGAAATATCTTTATATTTTTTAATGCTAATAGAGAAGTTGATGATATTCAAGCAGGAAAAATCTAAATTGTCTCACCTTGCAGATAATGTATAAAATGCTGGGTTTGGACACACACAAACCAGCATTAGCAAGTTAAGTACAGAGCACCTCCAAAGAAGCAGATATTTACTTTCAGCCAAGTACATAACAGCAGATTTTGGTATTTCCTCTTCTCTCTAAGTGTTTTATGATCACTATGCATTCAAGCACATTTTTCTGATTTTTCTGCTATTAGATTAAATGTGAAGTTGAGGACCTACATGAAACTTTAGGGATTTAAGTCTATTTCTAACTAACAGTGAGATGATAAAAGCCAGCAAATAGCTACTTCCTAAAACACCACATGCTTAAAGTACCTGCATTTTCGGTTTTCATTTAGCTAGTCAGAATTTCTGTTTTGAAATCCAGTAAACAATCACTATCCCCCAGGCACTTCGGGTATTTAGCCTCATCTAAGCCCACATATATCACAAGAGGTCATTCCAACCTGACTGTACCCAGTGCTTAGTGCTGAAGTGTTCAAGAACAGTCCCAAACTTCATGAGAACTAGACAATCTTGTAGGATACCATTGATTACAACATTTCCAAAGCCAGTGATTGCTAATCTTATAAATAAAGATTAATGTTAGCTATTTCCAGACATATGAGTGATCTCAGTTCTTGTTGAGTTCCTCTAAATCCCAGGATATCCCATGCAAGGCAGGAGTTGCCCCACATGAGAATTTTTTGTGTTTTCCTTGTATGACTCAGTTTTTTATTTGTTATGTCCATTGCTGAGCTGAAGAGCTATGAAGTTCAGACCTGGCCAGTTGCAGTTAAAACTTTTCCATATTGAAAAAAAGCCAAGTCAGTTAATGTGTCTCATGAACCCAGCTGGAAGATGAACCAAAGTTAATTAGTTAACCATCTATGACCAAATAAAATATCACTTTTTCACATATCACTACACTTTTGCTGCTTTATTATATCATTTCCATAAATAAAGGAAATTCATACGACCAGAAAACAAAAATAACAAAAAAACCCCACATTGTCATTCTGAGTATTATCATCACTCTTCTGCAGAACTTAATCTCTTCTCATGGAGTAACCTTTCAATTGCATTTGCTCTGTTTTTCCTTCTCAGTAGCACTGCTTTGTGCTGACCAGGGTGACAGTACTGATCATCCCAACTGCTTTTTGCATTGCTATTCTGGAAAACAACATCAGAAATTGTGTTGTTTCAAAGCATTTTATACATATTTAAATTCCTTGTGTATTTTGACTCTTGGGTTTTACTCCTGTTCCTTCATTTTCCTTTACTTTGCTACTTTTAAAATGGTTAAATTATGCCAGAAACCAAATAAAATGCACAAAGTTACATTTTGCAATGTTGAGGTAAATATAAAATCACAATACAGAATAAACAATACACAGAAAAGAATTTTTAATGTCTGGATTGGTTTCAAATCAATCTTTATAAAGGGTAAAAATCCCTGAAAACTTTGCAAAGGCCTTTGCAATTCATCAGGGCTCATTATTTGATTTTGATTGCTTCCCCACAAATTCTCCAGCATTTTATCTATAATAAATTTTATAAAATTAGGTAAATACTACACTAGCTCCAAAATACATATAGTAATTAAAAGTTCACAGCAAGAAATCATTTGACTCTAAGAGAAAAAGCTAAGCAGGGTATTGTCACTCCTTATCAGAAGAAATCATCACTCTTAGTCTCTTACCAACGCACTCATGCTACCAGCTGCAACCCAGATTGGAGAGCTAAGGAAAGGTTTTGGAAAATAGTCCAAAGGCAAAAGACCACAGCTGCTTTCCAAAGATTTTACAGTTTGTCTTCCTGCAGGGGGTTGAGTTATGATGGAGCAGGACAAAGCAAATGCCTCCATATGGTTTTTACCTGCAGGAGTTCAGAGTATGTGGTCTCCACTTTTCATTCTACAGGTAGCTTGAAGTCTGGAAGCTCCATTTCAACAGAGCAATAGATACATCTGACTAAGGGCCGTGAAAAGTTCAGCCCTGTTTCCTATGGTATAACCATTTTTAATACTTTATTTAGAAAAAATACAATTCATACCAAACCAACATGAATTATAATTTCAGATGTACATGAAGTAGTAGAGCCTCTATGATTAGTATCAGTGGTTAGCTCTTTGTTTCAGCTGGAACATGTCACCTCCAATAGTAAAGGACTCACTAACTTCGTGACAAACCATTGATTTAGTAAAATACCAAGCTTAAGTGCCACCAACTGAGTGACCAGAACCACTTCCTGGTCTTCCTACATCCTTCCCTTGGGTCCAGCATCCAGGCATAAAACCTGTTTGCTGCAAATTCAGGAGCCAAAAAACACACGAGACTAGAGGTAAAAAAACCTTAGAATGAAGTTAAAGAAACTAAAATTTATTTAATTTGGTTTGTTGTTTTTTTTCCAACGTTCATGTAGTTCTTTCTTCTCAATATCACAAATACATTTTTCAAATCCTTCCACAGTTATGGAATTATATTTTTGGTACAAAAAGAATATTTGTTGTAACTCTTTGTTACAAAGTGAATCTGCAGGTACACTGAAATTTAGATGTCTTGTCTTCAATTAACAGATTTTGAAGTAATTAGCAAACATCCCAAGTATTTTGACAAATGAGTCAGTCATGTTAAGTAACAGGCAACATTGGACAAAGCAAATAGGAGTAGCATTGTCAGCATGAGGGATTTCACTGCAGGAGAGTTGCTGTGGCTTTCATTATTTCAGTGGTCAACAGAGGTTGCCATAGAAACTACATAGTTAGCAAGCCATGCAAGCAAAAGAAATATGATAAAACCAAAACTAAAATAGTGGATGAATAAAAACCCCAAGGATCTGTCCAACAGCTTAATATAATTTGTTAGTTTTATCTTTCAATCTTATCACTGATTGACAAGATTTCTAGTAACAATATAATATACTCGCATATCACTTTTACGTAAGCCCCATCATGTATCATAACATTTAATAATACAAATCAGCATCAAACAAAAACCTTTTCTATATCAGTTAAAAAATGAAATAACATCAAGTTATTTCAATATGTAAAAATAGTATTTGGCTTCACAATATGTTAGCTTTATATAATACTAATAACCAAAAGTAATATCTCTTGTATTACATATTTTCTTTGCTTAGAGGACAAATAACAATTTAATATTTAAACTAGCTTTTTTTATTGTGTCAGAAAGTACTTTTGAATAGTTACCTGCCTGAAGTGTATGTGCATTGATGATCACCTACATAATAGGTTGACTTCATCCAGTTCATGTCACAGTTTACATTGATTTGAATATTTACACTTAATGAATGAAATCCAAGACTCTTTCATTTTAGATAATGAAGTAAATAGCCAAACCAAGGTTTTAAAAGAAGTAGTATTGAAGAAACTTAAAAATCTTATCATGCTAAAAAGGATGCATATGATATGTAATCACATATCATTCTGAATGTGTACAGAATCCATGGGTTCTATATGCACTGTGAATATATATTTTGTTGATTTCTCCACAGCCACTATCTCTTCTAAATTAATTTCTATTGTTTACCCTTGTAGTAATAAGACAACATTATTTTTTCCTTTTAGAAATGAATGCAATAAATACATACAAAAAAAAAATTAGTACACACCAGAAACAGCAAATCCTCTTTTATAATTTTCTGGTCCTGTTATCAGGACTGAGTGGCAGAACCCTGAGCTTTTCATTCCAGTTGCAGCCTGGCTAAGTTGGTTGTTCCTGTTCTTTGAGTTTTGTTTTAGTAGAGGAGTTCACAGCATTATTCACCAAAAGAGATGCATTAAGCAGGCATTAAGTACCCAAGAGAATGAAAAAAATTGATAAATCAAGATTTGAACTGTGCCAAATAAGCAAAACCAACATCAATATTAGTGTCTTCAGATAAAGAAAAGTGACTTGAGGAACACAGCAAAAACACAAAACATTTGCCCTCTATTCAACTGCAGCTTGTTCCTCTAGCCATCACAAATAAATCTTTTACCATCACATGGCTTTCCAGGTCTATGGAGAAAAAAAGCCAACATACAGAAATGATTGCTTACATGTCCATTGAAAACTTTGTCAGTTTTAACTCAAGTCTCTTGAGAAATGTTGATAGGCTCTTGCCATTAGGTCTCATTAGAGAAAAGAATACCAGGTGTTCAATAAATGTTTGCACAGGCACTATAGGAAAACATGCAATGTTTAACTGAAAGAGAGCATTTAATTTTTATATATATTTTTAATAGAGAAAGCAAAATCCCAAGAAATATCAATTTAAATAAGACTCTTCTCGTTTGCACTATTCCATCATTTGGTCAGTTTTGTCATTTTAGCTGGACTATTAAAAGCATTTATCAGAAAAGGCAATGAGACTTCAAATGCCTCATTCCCTTATCATCCCAGAGGGCTAAGATTAATGTCTGCTATGGGACTGTGCCAGGAACATGGTCTTTTCTTGTTAGTGGTGCTCCTGGAAAAAAAGAGAACTATTGTACACCTCTTAACGCACTTTCCTCTTGCCGTGTCTCTCAAACCTGTCACACAATTTGAAAGAATATTAGAACAGACAGAGAGTGCAGAGTTGAAATCAAACATAAGTCCTTATTTCATGAAACCTTTGCATATCACAGGTTCTGTGTTATGAAATGGTCAATTGTTTGCCCCTGAGTCCTTATCCATTACATCCGCATGTAAAAGACCATCTCGCAGTCAGAGCTGGGCAAACTGTTGGATGCTGCCTCAGTCTGGCAGGAGGGAAGAAGTTCACTGCCCAAGCCCATTATCTCAATATATGCCAGGGGACCCAAACTGAGCCAAGGCAGCTGAAGGACAAATATGAAACAATGTTTTCCTTTGCAGAAGGAAATATCTGAGGATATTATTGGATGAGGGTTAACATTAAACATTGGATGAGGGTTTCTCAGGCAGAGAGAGCTTAGAGATGTACCTGTGAATGGGGCAAAGGATACTAACATGGCTGTGATGAAGATCACTTGCCAAGACAGAAATTCCTAAGAAATAGAGTGGATATGACAGTATTCCTAGCAAATTAAATTATGTTATTTAAGAACCTTTGCTTGATGTTAAAACTTTTTTACAGATAAACAACCCAAGGAACAAATGTCTAGATTAGTCCTTAACCCTTTTTGTGATGATGTCAGTCAGACAAGAGGACAAGTGGACTCAAAATATATGGCATTCAATAGTGGAAAGGGAAACAAAAAAGGAGAAGCAAATTAATTTTATGTGACTATATTATCTATCTCTGTCCCAGTAGACTTAGGGTCAGACGTTCCATGTATAATTTTGACTGTGCTCATTGGCACAGCTTTGCCAGGGCCTCACAGGTTCAAGCAGTCCACAGACACATTCAGGAAGGGGCACAGGCTCTGATCTGCACCCAATAGGCTTAACAAATGTTTGTGGGCAGGGTGGTATAGATGAGTTGGCTTTATGGATGTAACTGTCCTGTGCAGCTTGCTGTTGAAGACAAGAATTAGTCTTGGCCATGTCTGAACTTCAAGTGAAGTTGTATGTCACTATTTAAAAGCAACATTTCAAGAAATTTGAATGTATTTTAAGCTTTGCTGTGTTTAGGGGAATGTGAGATATTGAAAAAAATTGTGTTAGACTGAATATTTATCCAAGCTCAGGAAGTTTTCCTCTGGAAACTTAATATGTTTTATTTATCTAAGGAAAGGTCAACAAATGGCGAAACCACTAATTCTGGTGACTGCTCTGAAATTGCAGTAGTTTTAAAGTTTGCTTTTTGTAGAGTGGATTATCCAACTTTCAGTAAATCTGTCTGTTGTGCTCTCTTCTAACTCTGAGATGATATGTCTCATTTACTCTTGTGCTGGCTCGTTGCAGTGGTTCTGGGCTCTTTTTCATGTCACCTAGGTCCAAATCAATGTCTCTCTTCTGCAAGGCCTACTTTGGGGTTCTATATTAGCAAAATTAATTGGAGAAAAAATGATGGGCTCATGTACCTTCTGAATATGCACTTCTATCATAATAAGGATTTTCCTGTAATTACATTCTGGAAGAGAGATGTTAGCTGCAATAATGAAAATTGCAGCTTGAGAAAAAAGATAATTGCTTTTTAGGGGTTAAAGAAAACCCCTTGTATTAAAATGATATAATTAAAGTCAATATAATGAAAAAAATAATTTTTAGGTTTTGTTTGGGTTTTTTTTAAATGCAGGATGTATGAGTTCATAGTATAAATTCTTCAAGCAGATTCTGAGATCTCAGTTTATTCTATACTCCATGAAAAGAGCTTCATTGTTAGGCAATTTTCTCTTCATGGTTTTATCATTATTCAATCTTTTTATCATCATTTCCTAAGCCATGATCTTATATTTTAGATTTTCTACTAGATCATGATAGAAAGTAGGCAACCGTTAATCATGAATAAGACTTCTCAGGACCCGAGTAGAATTTTTGCCCAATTTAGGTGCAGGCTAGTTTAATTTTTTTCATATGAGCTCTATGATATTTTTAATTAAATTCTTTTCAACCATAACATGACGTGGTACTGAGCCCTTACATTGTATATGACAATACATTTAACTGCATCCGCTGACATTGACTATGTAAATGTGTTTTAATTTGTTATATGACTATGCATGTTATGAGCTTTTCCATGGCTTTGATCAGAAGACTAGTCAGCTTGAATGCTCAAAAGTACCCTATCTCATTTCAGGACAGTATATGTTTCTTACAAATCAAAAATCTTGAACAAGAAATTAATGAGCTAACTTTGGTTTATGGTAGATGTGGGCTTTTTCACTTTTACATTGGTCCAAATTGCCTTTTTTTACCAGATTTTGGTTAACATGCTTGTGAATCGATAGTAGTTTCTGCATTTGATAGCTCTACTACCCTTGTCTCTTACTGAACTATATGAATAGCAGGATTTTCTTTTTTTTTTCTGTTATTTTATAAGCATTAATTCATAAATATCTGATAGTTTCCCTTGCTGGTTATCAGTCACTGGTGACATTTATTGTGGATAAAATATTGATATATCCTTATATGCATAAACATGTTTCTATGTCTTGTCTACATATACTTGATGCACAACATTCCCATATGTTTTCCTAAATGGAGTGACTTTCTAGTCACAGAAACTATTTTGGTTTGTTTCTCAATTGCAATTCATTTCTCCAGAAAGCACTGGTCAATAGTTCCCACTTAACAAGTTTAAGCCAGTCCTGATATAAAGGACACGTAAAGCAAAACAATGAAAACATGAGAGCAGAGAGTCAGGATTTTGCAGACCATCAGTTTTCAGTGCCTAACGCACACTATCAGGGGCTTGATTTTCAGTGGTACTTCTTGCTGGCAAATTTACGGTGATTCCAAGAGCTAGTACTGAGTGTAGTAAGATATTTACAAGGGTAGCCTAATATGCTGCATATTTATCAAGTATTAAACATTAATTGTTTGGATTATAAGAGACAGAACTGCAGAAGTATGTTTAGATTGTTTCCACTTCTACCAAGGTGGGTTCACAACAGTGTGGACTCAGATCCAGGTTATTGGTGGGTTAGTAACACTGGGCTATGGTTCCTCGATTAAAAACAGGATCTTAACAGAATGAACACACTTTAAAGGGCAAAAATCACCCAGACATCACCCACTTAAAGAGTTGACATAAAGGCAAGTTTTATTAAGCACAGACAAATGTCTGCCAGAGCTGTTGTGTGAAAATATCAGGCTGTCCATCTTTTTCCAAGGCTAAGTAACTGAACCTACATTCCAGCCTGCCCAAAAGACCCCTATGAAACAGATATTTGCATGGACTTCTGACTCCATCAATATATTACGCACTCAAATCTTATTATTTTAACAAGGCCTCTTGCTGTGCCTGTTCCAAATGGACATTAAGGCTCAACACCAGAATAAACAGCTGGGGCAATGAACTTCATCAACTGCAAACACCTGATGGCTACTTCCACCAGCCCTTTCTTTTCTCTTTCTCCTGCAGACTACCCATTATTTTTGTCCTCCTGGCAACAATTAGCTGTCATCAGGCTCTCTCTCTCTTGGCCACCCTTTCTGCTAGAGACTAATCCCCCTCAACACAATCCATTCTTCTGGCTGTTGCCATTCTTTGTTGGTTACACCGTGTGCACAAATTAATTAGGGCTCGGTTTAAGGGCTGACTCAGCCAGTTCACAGCACAAATGAGTGCAGCTGTTTTTCTGCCTGAGATTTTCATCTTCCTTTGGGTTTTTTTTTTCCTTCTTGGTTTAAAAATATATTGTGTGTGTATGTGTGTATGTGCATACAAATTAAACATGATTTTTGGCAGATGCAATTGTCTAGGGAAGTTGACAACATGGATCTGTTTAGCCCATCTGCCCCGAGGATCCAACTGAATTTCTTGCAGAGTTATAAGGTTAGGACTACTGAGTCTCCAGTGTCACAGGGTGGATTTTCTACCTCAGACATGCTGGCATTCTGATCTTGGGAGGTCCTCTGCCCCACTCCCTCCAGAAAAAAAAAAAAAAAAGAAAAAAGAGAAACATCTGGAATCACAGGGGTAGTTTGTCTGCTGAGCTCAGCAATAAGGATCCCTGTAGCTACAGCTCCACCCCACTGTTAGGGGACTTAGAAGGCACTTAACAATTACTGTCTTTACTATAGTATTACAACTGCATTCCATATCATATGCATAGTATGGTCCTTTAGATTTTACACATAAATATTTTTGGGGTAATAGATCAGAATGAAACATACCCACAGAGAGATAAGCATCATGATGTTTTAATTTAATTTAGCGGCCAGTCCTGAAATTAAAGGATATTTTACTTAAGTAACCATGTTATGTTTTTATCCTCTTACATTTGCTTGAATTTTAAAAATCTGAATGATGATTCAACATCAGAGCAATAAAGCACCTCAGGTGATTGGGAAAAGTACATTCTAAACATGCAGATACTATTCTTCACTGTTCATTTCAACAGAAAGAATTTAGTCTTTGATCATGAAACTGGAGTATTTGATTCTGCTCTCACTGAAGTCAAATAGGAGTGTTGTTGGAAAGATGTCTGTAAAATATTAGGATATATGTATTGATGAGACTGTAGCTGAAATTATTTACTGCTTTGGATTTTCTTTCACTGTTACTGGGCTTTAAAGGTGACAAAAATATATAAGCCCTGCTATAACTCTCTGGTGTTGGAACAAAAACCACTATTATTGACTTGGAGTTTGGCATTCCCTGTAGTCAAATAAGGTCTTATTTGGCTGAGTTATATAATTAAGAATTCAATTGTGTAAATATTGCTGGAAAACAATCAAGCACAGGTGTAAGCCTTAGACCCTCTGATATTTTCCACAAGCTAGGACAATTAGTTTATATTTTATATCTGTGTGTGTGTATGTATATATACATGTAGATGTATGCACCTGTTTCTTTTACTTTCAGATTTGTATGATTATGGGGGTAAGCACTGACCAAAGTGTACACACCATTCAACAGGGACTTAAGGGTGGGCTCAGACCCTCCATACTACCACAATCCAAACAGCAACAAAGGCAACTTGGTATTTGAAATCAGAGGACTTTTATACTTAGAATTAAACAGCTTCTGAAGATCTTTGTTAGAGAAGGTTAATCAGCTCCTTAGCAGCAGACATCCTCATTTCAATAATGAAGTTCTGTGTTCACATTCACTGAAACAAAACTCTTCAGTTTGTTCCAATTTTTAATGGAAAGGAAATAAATATATATAATTTAGACTGTTTTCTTTTTATTTTTAGTAAAAAATTAGGTACTCGGCTGTCATCAATTCAGATGTGAACTACTATCTTTGATGTTGAATACAAATATTACATAAATTATATTTTTGAGTCACTCATGGAATAGATATGAAATTATTAGACATACAGAATGTAAACAGTAGGGCAAAAGTCTCTGAATTGACCTTTGGAAGAAAGTTATTTAAATAAGTAGAGTGAAAACAAGAGGTAAAAAGGGTGCAATTCAGAAGAGAAATGTGATTCATAATTTCCTACAACAAACATGTAAATTTAAATTCAGCTGTGCTAAAAAAAAAGAAAAAAAAAGAAGAAAGGCAAATATTTACGTGATCAGAATTTCACCCAGTCCAGTTCCCACACTTGTACACATGAATAACTTTACACACTTTAGCAGCAAGAATTTCTTGAATGACAGTGCTCAGATAAGAAATGTATTGTATCTGCCCATCACCATGTAATTATTACAGACTGTGAGAAAAGCTTTCCAGTCTAAAGAAAACAATTTCACAATCTGGAATAAACATTTTTAGATATAAAAATAAACATAAAATTATTACCTTTACCTGTAGATTGTGCTATTGATAGCCACCGATTTTTAGGTCATATCTCATTAAGAGCTTCTGTACCAACGAAACCTCTTTCTAGATTGACAGGTGGCTGCTTTAACTAAAAAAAAAAAAAAAAAAAAAAAAAAAAAAAATCTTATTTTTAAGGTTTTTTATCGAGGAAAGACCTCTCAAGCAGCCCAGTGCATTGTGATTTCCCTGGTTCTTTTCCTTCTGAGCTGTTCAATTAGTTGGAAATCTCTCTCTGATGGACTGAAGCAGCTTGAGTGAACGCCTGAGCGCACAACCAATTAGGCTCATTTGAAGTTGCAGAATTGCCTTCTTTGGTGTTAAAACCCCATGTCAAACACTGGGTCTAAGATCATTTGTAGTACAAAATGAGATTGACAGAGCAGCTGTACCAGGGGGCATGCCTGCTGGACGACTTAATTGTGGGGACTGAAGGGCCATCATGAACTGGCGTGTGGAGATTGTATCACCACTGCTGCATTACAAATGCTCTTTATTAACAGTGATCTGTAATCAATGAGCTCAGGCTTTTTGCCAGAGCTCCAAAATCAGATAGGCAGCTCTCCTCACAAGGAATAGGAGGAGCCACCGGGGCAGGGTGTTGCGCTGAGGACGGGATCAGGGATGCTCTTCCCGGCTCTGGGCGAGGGATGCGGACACCCCATAGCGCGGGGATCCCCCGGGCCCGCGGCGGCGAACGGGCAGTGGCACCCAGACTGGCACGAAGGAAACACGGCCCCTTCAGAAAAATGGGGCTTTAGCAGCCAAGAGACTGCAGCAACTCACGCTGGTCTGAGTGAATAGTCTTGATGGCGGCATAATGTCTATAATGTAATGGTAATCCCTTGATACAAATGGCGCGAAGGAAATGCAATGGGCTTGGTTTCAGCAAATTAATGGATAAAACCCCAGTATATTTTATTCTCTTGATAGAAAACCTTTGGCGTTTTTAACAAGACATGTTGCTTTTGGAAAGAGTAATTGCTTTCCACTGATGCTTCCAAGTCAACAGTTTTGTTTATTTCTCCATTATTACAATCAACATCCTCTTAGGGTAACAAAGTGGGTTGTTTTTCTGGGAAAAAAATCAATGTATCTGCAAAAATGTTCAAAGACTACTTTATGATGAGACAGATGTGGACCCAAGGTCTAAGTCAACTTTAAAGTCAGAATCAACAGTAGCTGATAGTAATTACCTAGCCAATGCCTTTGCTAAGAGAATAACTTCATTTTATTTTTTTCAAAGGCAATTTACTCTTCTCTCTGTCACTTTCTGAAAGAATCCCTGAAAGGAAAGTAAGAAATTTGAGTGAACAATACAGGAACAGTTCAACTAGTGTGGCAAATCACACGCAGATGAGCTCTAGTATCATGAAATAGTTTGTGCTCCTTCACTATATAGGCTGTTAATTTTTAAGTGCGTAATCTAAACTTCTGGCCTCTCATATGAGTCAGAGTGACAGGTTTCATGTTTCATTACAAACACTTTTTTCTTTGGCTAATTTATTTATTTTTACTGCAATATATGATTATCTGTTCAGGTGTTAATCACAAAAATATTTTTTTAATGAAGGATTTATTTTGCTATTGCCAGTAATTAATTCTCACATAATTCCAACGTCTGTTCAAATAAGACAGATTTGCTTTGTGTCATTCTGCATCAATTGCAACATAAGCAGCAGGAAGCTGAAATCAAATAATTTTAAGAAGTATTTCTGAAGCAAATAGCTGCACACTCAACCGTGTTTTAAATTATCCTTAGGAACTCTATTTTACCATAATACATACAGGAAAATTAACAGTAAACTTGACATTGTTTAGACTGCAGATTGTCTCACTTCTACTTCATGGTTCCTGTATGATTCCTTCCATCTGCTCATTCTTTCCTTACCATGAGAGAGTGAGCTCTGAGGTGGGAATTATATTTCTGTTCTGTGTGCATTGTTTAGCTCAACACCAGCACTGCCTGTGACTAGTGCCCCAGAAAACTACAATGAAATCACTTACTGCTACTGTTACCAGAAATTATAAGAAAAGTTTCATATGAATTGGAAACAAAATGTCATTGTATTCTATTATTTATGCAGTGTTTATTTACCTGTTGCCAGATCTTGTGAAATGTCCTTTCTGCGTCAGTAATTTCTGATAGTAGGGTGGTGAAAGTTACAGAACATGGGTATATAGCTATGAAAAGTTTTAATATATCAAGATAATAAAAAAATCTGAAAAGTGCAATCCTTTTTTAAGTAACAGAATTCTTACTCAGTTTATCCATTAGCAACACTTGACCATCACATTTCATGTTCGGTAATATTTTTGCCTTTCTGTTTAGTCAGGTTCACTCCAACAAAAACAAGTGCCTAAACTGATATTCTACTGTAGCATAAGGAAACAAACAATCATTAAATATGTGTCTGAAATTAACTGGCTATGTGTTTGCTCATACTCATGTTGCTACTAAATTAATGCCTCATCCAGACATTAAGCATATAAAATGTGAGTTTCTTATTTCTCGCACAGTTTCTGTGTGTTCTGTCTTTTCCATACACCTCAGAGTATGGCCTTACATAAACTGACTGCTGAGCCACTGAAATCTGTTTCCATTGCCTTTCTGTTAACTTTTCCAGTTCCACAAGCTCTTATTTTTGTCTTGTTCACTATTTCTTACAAAACATTACTGCCAACAAAGATCAGAAATATAGCACACATTAGCCATGGAAAGAACTGGATGATTACATGCAGGCACAATTATTCTGCAAATTTGCAAGCTATCAGCAGCCTGTGAAAGCTGCTTTTCCTGGCTGTGTTGGTCAATAGGTATGTAGCATGCTGTCAGCATTGAGTAGATGGTTTCAAATACCAGAATGGAGATTGCACAACTCTGGAAGAAGACTACAGCCTCCAGTCCTACCTCCTGAAGGATGATCTAATAATAAATAGAGGTCGTGTTTCCTTTCTATATCCCAGGTAACCTGGGAAAAAAGAGACAAAGTGAGTAGGTGGGGAAAGCTGCATGAAACTCCTTGCTCTATTTTGAAACAAAGAGCTAGAGTTTCATTAAAAGCATATATGGAAGCTTTTTTGTCAGGCTTTGTTTAAGTCAACATTTTCCCCTTCTCCTACTAAACGGCTGTGAAAGATGAGACCATGGATTTATGAAAAACATTCTTTGCTTCTTTAAAACTGTTCAAATTCTTCCATGCTTATTGTCTTTAAATAATTTCACAGATATAAAAGGAGTAAGTGTTGATGCTTTTAAATTTTCATGCTAATTTGTATGTGAAATGTTTTTGTATAGAGAAATCAAATTGTTCACACCTGTGGAAATGCCACATACTATATTTATCTGTATTTCTATTAGGGAAGCCAAGGATTTTTCTGCAAGGCACATTTTCCTAAGAAACAGAAGGAAAATCAAAACAGAATATGCAGATGTATTGGCATTGCTAATCAATAATCTGTGACTTTATATCTGGCTATCAAAATGAAGTTTCCTGCAACTGGAAGTAAAGGAGGGAATAGTGTCACTGGTATTCTCAAAAAGAATCTTTTAAAGAGAAGTCAAATGTAACAAGATAACATCATAACAAGAATATATAACACAATATGTAATAACAATTTTATCTGGAATATACAAACATATTCTTGAGACTTAAAAACCATTGCCAATGAAGATTCAAGTCTTCATTGGGGGAAGACTTGTTTTACTAGTATCCACTGGTATTTTATACTTTTCTCTCTGGTGGCACTGTTAAGCAATCTTTAACTAAACAGACTGTGTTTAATTTTATCATTCAGTGAATGATAAATAAAGACAAGCTTCAATCTAGTTTTGAAAGGTTTTGTGCATTTATCGTTGCTACATTCTGTTAGTTACCAGAATATAAACAATGTCTTAAAATATTCTGTTACTGAAGTTCTATATAAAAATTTTGAATATGCAATACAAAAATAATATGATTATTTAAAAAATTCTGTTGCAAGGCTTTTTTTTCCTAATAAATATGACAGACTCACATACCAATTGATTTGTAGCAATATACCCAGATTGGGGTTCATCTGTAATCTAAGGTTCCTCGTTTTAGTAGTCCAAGTCACTATGGTCTCCTTTAAGATCAGTAGAAGAAAGAGCATAACTTCAGAAAACAATTCACGAAGCCTATCTTAATACGACTGCTTTAAGATTAAACTAATTTTTTTTTCTCTCATTGACTAGATGGCCCCTGGAGAGTCTAACCTGAATTTAAGCAACTTTTAACGTCTAAAATGGGGAAGATGAATCTTCATTCAGTCTGTAAATCTGCTTAATTTACAAGCAAGCCAGAAAATCTGCTGCTATAGCTGCATGAGACAACATCAAGGCTGCTGTGGTGACCCTGAAAGCTTTTACCTTTTTTTAGTTTTGCTCCAGTAACTGTAAGCCATTAATATGTCCCTTATTCTCAGCCATTAATTTTTTTTGTCATTGATTACCTTTTTCCATATGTAAGGATATGTTGACATGCTTCTCTGAATAACATTTAGCATTAGCAACAACTATTGTGACCGAGCAGAATTTAAAACATAAGGAAGTCTTTGCTCATTTATGATTTAGCAATTCTTTTTTTCAGGAGCCAACCTGCTAATCATATAAAAAATATAGAATGAGGACTGACATCCAGGAGAAACTAATATCCTAAAAGCAGTAGAATCTCCAGAAAGGAAATATGCAGAACATGAACAGGCTACAGATAACTTCAAAGTACCATATTCTGAGGCTATTTCATTCATTTTATGGTTCTATTATCAATCCTATTTATAGATATTTGCAATGATAAAAGACCCCAAAATAGGCATTCAAATCAACTTAATGAAAAAAACATGAAAGAACAGTAATAGTATATCTCATGAGTAGTCCAAATTAAGTTATCTTCAACTTTGATGTGGGTATTTGCAAGTTATTGTCCATTTGGACTAAATGTGAGACATTTTAAAACATTTTTTTAGAATTGTTTCTTGAGTGAAAACTGTTGCTGCTTACATTTATACAGAAGTAGAACCTTTCCTCCAATAGGAAAAATACCTAAGGAACCAATGATTCAGTCTATTGCTCCCATCAGGTGCTGTACTTGCTGTAATAATTTAATCTGTTAACAAAACTATTTTATTTATTTATTCAGCCTGATCTGTGCATCATGTGTATCACTCACCTATGTTGTGTCACACATATTTTAGTATTAAAACTTCTATGATATTTTTATTGCACATACTCCTCTTCTGTTTCTTGCCAAACTTCTAGTCACACATAAATGCTGTTTCAAATTTCAAATGCTTCAACTAGATTTTTCAATTTTATTACAAAAATTATCATAAAATATAATGGCACTATATAAATTGCTGCTGTAGTTTGGAATCATCCAAACAATTTTTCTGCAGTGTGAATGAGTCCTACCTTGTTTCTAATATCAGTGAATGTTTCCATTGCTCTCCATCATGGTCTTAAGTGACAGTGCACTTAATGGCTCACGATAAAGGCACTTCTCCATAGACCTTTTCCTGAGAAACAGAATAGAAACATCAGGTATCAAGGAATGCAGTTGGCTCTTTTTAGAGCCTGAAACTGAAGATGTCTGCACTTAATATCTAGAGATATCAGCTATGTTTTTTCCTTATGTTTTCATGTGGCTAATTATTGGATTTTTTTTCATATGTTCTTCATCCTTTGTTAATCTCCTGTACTTCTTCTTCCTGGTTTGTGTTTGTTTTTGTTTGTTTGATTTCCCATCACCTTCCTTCATACTATTGCTTTTTCCCCTTCTCGTCTTTTTTTATCTTTTCAATATCTCCCTTTCAAATTTTGCTCATCATACTGAGTAGATTTGTCTCACCATAGAAAGTTAGGTATTTTGTCCAAGGTGGTTGCCTCAATTTTCTTTATGGTCAACAGTGAATAAGTACCTTGACCAAAATTATTTATACTGTGCACTTTATACATCAACCTCTCATAGAGTCATGTAAGACCTCATAGTAACCTCCACAACTTTAAGACTAAAACAGTGACTAAAAATCTCAGTCTTATTAATGTTGGTTTCCTTTATACTTTTTTGATTTTAACCTTCTCCTTACATGGTTTCAGTGTGGCAGATTAGACTGAATGTTGCAAATATGTAGGGACCATATGTTTTCATCCTATAAGTCAGCTGGTACATTTTAGATACCCTCTCTTTTTACTAATACTCTCCCAGGTGTTGATGGGATGTGTTGATGTGGACTAGAGACACAGGCTTTCACCTGAAAAAGAAGGCAGACAACTTCTCCTGGGATGGCTGAGCAGCAATTTGTAGGTTGCTCACCAAGGTAGACATTCATTCTGGCCATGAAAACACAGAACAGACATCTAAAGAAATGCCAGAAATGCCACAGACATTTCTTCCCCCTGGGATATTTTCAGAGGGTTTTTTTTTCCCCTAAGAAAGAAAGGAATCAGTTTCATCAAACATGCTGCATTTAACTGGAAGAAGGAAAAAAAATCTCTGGGACAGTTTTATCTTTCACATGTTTTAATAAACTTCCTACACAGATGGCTAGTAAGTTAAATTCAATTTAGTCAACCACAAAATGATCAGTGATTTAGAGAAATGTTTTATTTAGCAGAAACACTATTTCTGGCAAGTCATACAGTTTTTCTAGGCAATTTAAATTGGCATGCACCCTTGGTTATCCTTTACATCACTGAAAATATAGCCTAGCTCCTTCCAAGAAAATTGTAACTATTTTTTCTAAGACAAAATAGAAAAAAACCCTTCATGCATATAAAGCACCCTTATTTTATTATTTCACAGTAACTTTGAAACACTGAGGTTCCAAAAGCCTAGTTGAAGAAGTGAAATACATCACTTACTGGAAATACCTCAAAAATTATCATTAAGAATCATATAGTCACACATGAAACAATCATTTTTCAACTAAGTCTTCTTTCCTTGATGAAATCAGAGCAAGAGTCCAAAAAACTGGATTGAGGTGTTCAAGAAGCATTTCCTGAGCAGAAGCTGATGAAAAGAAAAGCAGAAGATACAAGCTAGGAGAAATGAGGAAGACAGCAGCTATGCAGAAAATCCTCCTCACTTGAAATAGCTGGGACACCCCAACTAAAAGCCTTGCAGCTGTAAAAAGTCTCTTGAAGCTTTACTGATTTTAAGAGCTCAGTCTCAGTTTTGAAGGAGAGATATATTTCCACTGTTTTCTGTCCTGAATTATGCTGCCACAGCTGCACTGATAATGCTGCAGTATAATTTTTTCCAAAAGAAAATTTGTAAGAGAGATCTTGTTTGTTATGTTTGAAGCACTTTCTCTGAATGTTCCTCCAGCCAGACAGAAGTTATTTCAGAATTCTACATCATCATGCAATGCGAATATTAAAGTGTATCAAAGCACCCCTCCTGACTCCTCTAAACTGTCCCACTTCCTCCAAAAAAAATCAAACCAGATGACAGTTTGATTTCTTTAGTGTTAGGAGGAGTGGGAAGAGTCTAATGTTGTATACATTCTCAGACCATTATTTCTGTGCCAGCTTGATTTTCATAATTTAATTCAATTCCAGTAGGGCAGAGCACAGCAATACATTTCATAAAACAGTAAACTATGCAAACATGACATTGAAGTTATAATGCAGTATTCATATGCATGCTGAGTTGTCATTTTTATAACACAGTATTTTCACCAGAGGGACACTTAATTAAAAACAGATTCTTTGTATCTGGTATCAAACTAGTACCAACAATTAATTCATTCTAATGCTATTTTTCTATCAGGAGCTAGTCTTTAATTGTGTTGAAAAAAGCAGCATGCACATTTGATTTAAATTAAAGAAATCATACTAAGGCTCAGCTGGAAGCAAAAGTCGATAACCATTTTGTAACAGTGAAAAAAAATCCTAACCATATACAAACTCCAGGAGACCAACACTGAAGAGAAATGAGGCTGTCAACGTTATACAATATAGAGGATGGACAGGTGTAAAAGTAATCTCTTAGCATTATTGCCTCTAAGTTATTTAATACTAACTATATCCTTACATAAGACAATACCCAAATAAAGGTGTTCCCTGTCTCTAATCTCTGACTCACATACACAGGAGATTGGAGCCAGTGGAAAATGCTAAGGCTAGAAATGTTGGGTTTCAGGATTTTCTTTTCTCACTCTTAAATTCAATTCTGTGCATTTGAAGAGTAACAGTGCTTTAGAAGGCTTTTGAATCAGGACAAAGTTATGGGTTCTTGAATAAAAGGGTTAAAAATGATCTCTATTGTAAGAAACATGAGATACTACAGAGAAAAATATGTATGGCTGCTGCTGGTGAAAACACTGGATGAGTTAAATAAGGACTGAATGTTTTTAGGCAAGAAGTTACGTTTGGAAAATCTTTCCACAGAAAATCTCAGTAAGATTTGGACAATTTTTTTTTTTTTTTTCACATTTCTGTGAACATCTGGTGACAGATATATCAGAATTCCACAAGGAGTGACTATCCAGACATGAGACAGAGCTTTTTACCTGAGAAAGACACTTTCTTTGTGCCAGTGCCTCCTGCCTCAGGGCCTTATATCACATCCCTGGGGCAACACACAGTGCAAAAAATGTTTGCCAGTTTTGGGGAACAGCTCTTCCGCCCATGCTGTTTCATTATGAAGTTTCTTAAAATGTTTGTGCCTCCTTTGTGCATAACTCACACTGAAGTCAAAAGAAGACTAACAACCAAGTTGGCCTCATTAACTTTCCCTTCAATCATGTTATGGTAATTTCTCACTGGTCTGTGGCACAGTATGTACTTTATTTCTTTACAGCTCTCTTTTGTGAAGTGTTTCGTTCTTCCACAATTTTTTGTTCAGGATTTACTTGTTTTATGACACGTTATTCTTACTGCTTCTCAAATATGTTGTCTTTGTATTCCTACTTTGAACTATTTGGAAAACTACTTCATCTTTTTTTGCCAAAAAAGCAGAATAGATTCATGGGTCCGGTGGTTTTGCCTCTCAAATCATGCTTTCATCTTCACATCTGAGCTTTCAGTTGTGCTTTTGACCAAAACCATAGGGGATATCAAAATATCAGAATATCAAAACCATAGAGAATAGAAAAAGTCTGATATAAAAGTCTGCAGCATAGACTATGAATTACTGTTTGTATTACTCAGCCCTTGTTCAGTGACATCTTCATCTCAAGAGCTGGCAGGAGTGCAATCAAGATAAAAACTATAATGCTAATTTATTTGGAGGAACAAAATGTGGTGGATTGACCCTGACTGGATGACAGGTACCCACCAAGCCACTCTGCCACTCCCCTCTGCAGCTGGACATAGGAGAGAAAACATGAAAAGAGACTCATGGGTTGAAATAAAGGCAGAGACAGGTCACTCACCAACTATCATCATGGGCAAAACAGACTTGGGTAAATTGATTGAACTTATTACCAGTCAGAGTAGGATAATGAGAAGTAAACCCAAATCTCAAAGCCCACCTTCCCCTATCTCTCACTCCTTTCCTGGCTCAATTTTATTAATGAGTCTCTACCTCCTCCTGCCAGTGGCTCAGGTGGCTGGAGAGTGAGGGTTGTGGACAGTTGTCACACACTGTTCCTTCCTCCTCATGGGGAGCACTCCTCACACTCTTCCTCTGCTCCAATGTTCTTCCTGCTGGAGACAGTTCTCCATCTTCTCCATCATGCATCCTTCCCATAGGTTCTTCATGAGCTGCTAGAGTGCAGATCCCTTCCATGGAGTGCAGCCCTCCAGGAACAGGCTGATCCACCGGTTCCACCTTAGAGCTACAAGTCCTGCCAACCAACCTGCTCCAGTGTGGGCTGCTCTCTCCATGGGTACACAGGTCCTGCCAGGAGCCTGCTCCAGCACAGGCTGCCCACAGGCTCTCAGCCTCCTTTGGGCACCCAGCTGCTCTGGTGTGGGCTCCTCCAGGGGGAACTCTGCTCCCCCTAGACCTCCATGGGCTGCAGGGACACAACTGCTGCACCATGACCTGCACCAGGGGCTGCAGGGGAATCTCTGCTCTAGCATCTGGAGCACCTCCTGCCTCATCTCTTCTTTGTTTTCTTCTTCTTTTCTTCTTCCCCCTTGTGTTCCTCTCTTCTCTGGCTGAAATTGCTCCTGCCCAATAACACCTTTTGTGTTATTCCTTTTGGTTATACACCACCATCATTGATGGGTCTGCTGTGGCCAGTGGTGGGTCCATGCAGGAGCCAGCTGGCATTGGCTATATTGGACACGGGGAAAGCTTCTGGCAGCTTCCCACAAAAACCACTCCTGTAGTAGTCCCTCTATGAAATCCTTGCCACACAAACCCAATATGCTTCACAGATTAAACAGAATTTAGGGTACCTGTATAAAAAAATACAGAATGGATCTAGTCCCTCCTTTCTCTGCCATCTTATCAATGCACCTCGTTGGCTGTCACTCAGGTTTTTGACGAGAAAGTTACTTTGCCAAACAGAAAACATTCCCATTTTGCTGACTTTATGTAAATACGGTTGTGTGACAATAAACCTGAGTGTGTCTTTTTGTTTCCAAAGTCTGTTCTGAGCATGCCCAAAATAACAGGGGCTTTTGGTGCTGCCACGCTCTTTAGTTACTGGTACTTTAAATGCTACAGGAATGAGTGGAGCCTGCTGCAAGAGTTACAACTGACCCTCAAACAGCTATCACTTTAATTCATTATGAATCTGCAATTTTTGAAGGCTGTAAAGAGAATGTATTCCAGACTGAACAGTGTGAATTTTCCTTCTGTATTTGAAGTGGCACCTGCCTACCTATATACGAACATTACCATAAGTATAAACTTACATCTGAAAAAATAAAATATTATAACCTTTAAGCCAGAAAATGAGTCATTTTCTAATAGAGACAGAAAGACTTATTGATGCCTCAATTTTTGTTTTACCTATTTTATTAAAGAGAGGAATAAGCAGTCACAGCCTTTCCCTTCACTGATTATATAGAGAGCCTGAGTACACACCCAGTCTCTTGCAAAGATGGGTGAGATTAATCTAACTCTTGATTTCTGAAATTTAGCCATAGCATCAATAATAGTTGTCATATGCAAGTCCTGGCTATTAATTGAAACATATTAGCAAATTAGTATTTTTCTGGCCTAGAAAAGAAAATAAAGGTAGAGCTACACCAGTGTTTTTGAGGGTTATTTTGTCATCACAAACCTTTTGGACAACCTAGCATGAAATCACTTTGTAGATCAAATGTGAAGAAGATATATAACACCGATAGCTGTAATTTTTATAGACATGGTTAAGAACAGTTATTTTGGTTTCAGTTTCATTTTTATATATTTTCAGGCTGCCTGTAGCAGTTTATTTGTGCCTGTGGTAAGTTCTGACCGGTGCTTTTGGGCAAAGAGCATTTGTTAAATAGTTGAAGGAAATTGTTTCTCACAGCACTCTAATAAACACTGGTAGCTAACCAAATAAGAAACAGCTCTGAAGAGCTGGGACCTAGTTCTGGGCTCCTTGGTACACATCAGTCAAGAACTTACTGGAAACCAACAAAGATGAAGAAATGGATCATATGTCAAGAGAAAAGGCTGAGAGAGATGAGGTTGTTCAGCCTGGTGAATGGAAAGCTCAGGGGGATCTGATCAATGTGTGCAATACATGATGGGAGGTGGGAGATGAGAAGGACAGAGCCAGACTCTTCCCAGTGTAGTCCAGTGCCAGGAGAAGAGGCTGTGAGCATAAGATGAAGTTACACGTAAACACAAACAAGTTTTTCTGCAGTGGAGACAACACAAATTGTACAGAGGGGTTGTAGAATCTCCATGCTTGGAGATATTCAAAACCCAGCAATTGAGCTCCCTTTGAGCAAGGAACTTGGTCTAGAGATCTCCATAGGTACCTTCCAACCTCAGTCCTTCTGTTATTCTATGATTCTGTACTTTTTTTTCAATCAGAAAGAAACATTGTTATAAAAATAGGAATAAAAAAAAATAATTTCACAAAAAAATTCTGACAGAAATTTCCATTTCTGGTGTCCAGGCAGATGGCATTTTTTGAAATTTTTTTGTTGCTTTGCAGAGGCAATAGATATAAATCTAATCTATTTCGTTACCCAGGGAACTTAATACAACAAGGTTGAATTTTTTATAAGGGAAGGCAGAGAAAATTTACTGTCTGTGTAGGCAAACATGCACAAAAGAGCATAAGAAAGTAATTATGTAATGCTCTGATTTGACATGCAAGTAAGTATAAACTAATACTGACTTGAGCCTCCTAATCATGTTCACACTGATTCAAATGAAAATGTATGTTTTCTATTACAATGATTTTACCACTGATTTAATGGAATTTCTCTCCAGCTAAGAGTGATTATTAGTCACAGAAGTGCTGTAATGTTCTGACCCTTTCAAACTTTTGCTATGAAACAGTTGTTATTGCCTTTCTAATGCCCAAATAGTTGCAGTTGGATTCACATAATTTGACAATTACCTTGCAACAGAATGTCCATGTGTAATTTAGAGTTTTCTTATGATGTCCATTCTCAGAAATACAGCAGAAAGTACTTAGTCTATTGATTGGAGTAAGCAGTTAACTGGTTTAGAAACATTCCTTTCCACAGATTTGACAGAATCATTTACAATAGCATTCAGCAAGACAAAACAAACAAAGATAAATCATTTTAAGGCTGACTGCTACTCTTAAAATGTTTTTATACCTTTCATCCAGCTGTAACTCTGATAATACATTTTTCAAACAGATGACACTGTATAACTGTTTCTTGGCGTTTCATTCCTATCAAGTGGTTAAAGGATTTCCTATTCTCTAATTTTTACAATATTCTTGTTACATTAAGTTGTTTTGTATACTGTGCTTTTTTTCACAGGGAAAGCCATAGGGCAAACCTGTGACAGCAGACCTACATAGGTCATTATTATGTATCTTTTCTATAGATATTGATGCTAAAAAATAAAATTGCAGAATCATATAATGTCCTGAATTGGAAGGGACATATAAAGATCACTGAAGTCCATCTCCTGACCCTGCACAGGACACCCCAAGAGCCACACCAGGTGCCTGAGAGCATTGTCCAAACTCTTGAACTCTGTCAGGCTGGTGCTGTGACCCCTTTGCTGGGGAGCCTGTTCCAGTGCCCAACCACCCCCCGGGGGAAGAATTTTTTTGTAATATCTAAACTAAACCTCCCCTGACTCAGCTTCGGGCCATTCCCGTGGGTCCTGTCACTGGTCACCACAGAGAGGAGATCAGTGCCTGTCCCTTCACTTCATGAGGAAACTATAACTGCTACGAGGTCTCCCCTCGGGCTCTTCTCCATGCTGAACACACCAAGTGACTGTACAGCCTGGAGAGGAGGAGACTGAGGTGACCTCAGCCACTTCGCAAATGGCTTCCCTTCAAGGTCCCTCACCATCCTTGTAGCCTTCCTTTGATGCTTTCTAATAATTTAATATCTTATATTGTGGTGGCCAAAACTACACTCAAGGTGAGGTTGCCCCAGCAGAACTGGACAATCCCTTCCCTTGCCCGACTGTCAGTGCTGCGCCTGATGCTCTCCAGGACAGGGATGTCCCTCCTGGCTGCCAGGGCACTGCTGCTGGCTCACGTTCAACTTGCCATTAACCAGGACCCCATGCTCCTTTCTGTGGAGATGCTTTTCAGCATAAGATGTAAATGGGTTGGAGATGGAAGTGGGTTGGGGACAGTGGCCTGTGGGTAATTATGTTGCTTTGTATACACTGGAGACAGTACCAGCAGTGAAGAAACTGTAGTCACAGCACTGCCATAGCATGTCTCTGAGTTCACAGTGAGAAGAAATTGCACACATTCCTCTAGACTTACATTACGATGTTAGCAAAGTTTGCATGGCTAACTTTGTGACATTCAGCACAACAGTGAAATGTGGAGGTAGAGCAGGTATAGTCTGAAGTGACTTAAATGCATTAATATTGTATGTCCAGCAGCAGCTGCTCTGGCACTAGGGCTGTTCATAGATCTTTAGCTTTTTTTAATATTTAGCAAAATAATAATATTTTTGTTTCTTGGACATAATGAAGATAAGTCATATTTTCCTTTTTCTTTTTTTTTTTTTTTTGGTACAAAGACATGTTTAGGGAACTTGGTCAACTGCCAGTTCAAGGGAAATACTAAATGTTAAAAGTACTTTAGACATACATTAGCTAGATAAATTAGATAGCTTGAAAGCTCCTTTCCTCACTGTAGGATAATCAAGGAACTTGGTTAACCTCCAATTCAAGATATTTATTTGACTTGCTGCAAGCTGCAAAGGGATATAAAATACCCCATAGCATTTGAAAATACAGAACTAAAACAACCAAGCCTGAAGGAAAAATACACTTGTGAATACAAGCAGCCAGGGGTAATCCATCACTGATGCAGAACCCCTCAATCCTGACAGCCTGCATTGATTTGGTTTGATATTTGTAGTCAGATCTTGCTCCTGAAAGCAGTGAAACAGTCCTCTGTGACACTACGGTTATGATAGCAGACCAAATTACTTCATCTTCCAGAGCTGAGACCCTAATTTGGCTTGCAAAAGCCTGGAAATATCCTTAAATATTTATTTCTTTTAACCATGGAAAGGGTTTAAAATTCACTTATTCAAATATGTGCAGGACTATACTTTCTGAGTTTTCTGTACTTCATCATAAAGCTTTCCATAACCATTTCCTCAATTCTACACTGAGGATGCTAAAGAACTGCAAACAACCTGTTACTCACACACAGAGCTGTAAAAAACGAGCCTGAAAGAGTATTTGGTGCTAGTCTTTAGTTTTCTCACTTGAGTTTTGTGTCTGTTGTCTTCACCGAGCTTTATTTCCTGTGTCACAACACAGAAAATGCCTAGGAAGACTTTCAAGCTCTAAGTCATGTTTGTTTGTAGACTTTATTACCTTCATTATAGATTAAATTTTATAAGACATATTGAATGACATGCATCTAATTTTAAGTTCACCAAGATGTATTTTGTCCCTTTTAGTATTATGATATGGTCTCAGAGGGTCAGGGGAATGTCCTGGCCCTTTTCCCAGAGATTTTGCTCTTGCTGAAAGGAAGATCTAGAAGCATCTAAAGCATCATCCGCTCTTCCCTGGGAGGGAGCCACCACCACCTTCTTGGACCTCAACATGTAATCAACCAAGCAGGTAATCCACACCACTGAATTTACCTGCTCCTCATTCCAGAGACATGCAGACCACCTTCCCCTGGAAGCATCTTTAGCTGAAGGGAAAGCACTGAGGGTGAGACTAAAGTCAATCCAAGTATCACAGGATTTTCTGTATATAATGTTTAATTTTGGCTTTTTGGTCAGACAGAGTCAGAATATTTCACGGTACCTTCATAAAAACTTTTCATGGTCTCTAAATAGGTATTTTCTGCTTTTAAACCTCAGCAGAATTATGTGGATATAGGTTTTGTAACTCAAAAGGGCCTGACATGTAGGTGAATAAGGAGGCTAATCATTTTTGCTGTAAAGAAGAAAAATATGTATATTTTCTCATGCTTACTGGAGTGTAATAGATATCCTAGATGATAAAAGCTCACAATTGTAGAGTAGTTAAAGCAGGGCTGGTCAGTTTAAATGAATTAAAATCCCTTTAATTCCTCTGAGGCCTCTCAATTTCTTTTCAGATTTAAAATGTAGTCACAGCCTCCTGTTAACTAATACCCATGCTGTGGATTTTCCATCCTATTCATCACAAATTCCTGCAGGAGTGAGAATGGGGGAGAGGGAGAGGAAGGACTTCAGCTCAGTTATAAATCAGCAAGAAGTGACTGACAAATACCAAGGCAGACCTTTGCACCATGCTGGAGATGGCACATTGCCAGGCAGGCTGCAGATACACATGGTGTTATCTCTGAGCAATTCTAGGGAAATGATATGTTTATTCTAACATAAGTGGGGGGGAAAGGAGGTTGGTTTTTGATGGACCTCTTGCCATTTCAGCTTTAAGACAACGGAAAAACTATTAGAACTGCTGTTTCTTGTTTTTGATTTCATATGCAAAGAAGAAAAAAAGAAAAAATTAAAAGAAGTCAATATCATACGCAGTGAAAGATAAAAGAGACAATAAAATTTATTTAGTTTTTTCTAAATACGTTGTGCGTTTAATGTTTCATCTCCAGGCTTTGGTCACATTTCCATGTTTTTGTAATATATTTGACTTCCAGCATATTTTGTGTTTCTAAAGAAAGCATTTTTGCTTGACATAAAAATCTGATTTCCAAACCACTTTCATCTAGTTAATTACATATTATATATATATATTTATTTAATAATATGGTCATTTACATGATTTATTCACACATCTGTCTGATCGCAGTTTGGTATTTGCCTTATAGCTACAAGTACTCAATACAAGACTTAAGTCATAATT
>VZTB01016973.1:424154-518467 GCA_013397245.1 Thryothorus ludovicianus | reverse complement strand
AGATCATACTTCACCATAGACACTAATATATGCAGTCACTGTGTCTACTTTGTGTTGATTTACTTAATGGGCCACAATAATATATAAAATTGAATAGAAGAGGGAAGAATTCAAGAAAAATCCAATAAGAAACAGAGTCTGGCTCTGCACACTTTTCTCCTAAGATGCAATATTGCGGCTCCTAAGANAAAATAAATGAATGAAAAAGAATACAGAACTATTCTCAGGGTTCAAAAAAAAATACAGAAAGGAAGCATTCAAATCACAATCCCTTTCATCTTTTGCAGCTTACTGATCACAGGCAGAAGGGAAAAATGTGGAACATATTCCAGATTTCCTACTTGACTATTGTTTCAGTGCCAAGAAGAAAATAAGTAAAATATTATGTAAAATATTAAACATTATGAGCCAAATATTCTTCAGGGGGTCTAGAGGAAAGACAGCCAAAAGAAAATGATTTTCAGTAGGGGTAATGATATTAACTTCCTTTCTCAAAGACTTTGGAATACATAGCTCAAAAATGACTAGTATCTGTAACAATTAATAAAAAAATAATCCATTCAGCATTCTTACCAAACTGACGATTCAGCACAAATCACAAACATTAAGGAAGCCAATTTCAGGAAAATTTCAAAAAAATTGAAGCCACTGAGTTTCAGAAGTGATGAAAGTGTTAATTACTAAGCATAATAAGGCGTTCCTTCTCTTCATATCATAAACATGATTCTTGAAGTTACACAAGCAGTTATTTGCTCTCGCTGGGGATCAGGATAAGCAAAGCACCATTTAAATTACTTATATGGTTAGTTAAGGGGATTTGTTGTTGTTGTTCTTGTTCTTGTTATATCATATAAATTAAATTGAAAATAGGCATTGTGAGCCCATTTTACATGATACCAGGAAAATCTATGTGTTCAAGAAAAGAGATAAAAGAGAATGTAGCAGGGTGTTTGTTTTCAAAAAGAAATGAAAAATCCACAACTGCAATTCTGCCTGTCTGTCATCCCTGGCTGATTACTTATAGCATCCAGAAGATGTGATCAGAAAGGGATTTGAATGAAAGCAAGTTAGGAACTTTGCAGTTTTATTTAAGGAGAGAAACCTGTGTGAGCAGAGCCATGAGATCAGCCATAGGGGAGATCAAGAGCAGAAGAGGATACATTGATCTTCAGTGTTAGGAAGATTGGAAGTAGATGCATTGAACCCCAAGACTGGGTAAGTGACTTTGAAGAAGAGTACAAATAGGTTGAACTGCATACTATGGGAATCTTTATAAAGTTTCTTCTTCAAGAGAAGGGACAAGGAAAATCACTTTACATGCTCAGATTTGTGTGGAATATTTGGACCTGAGAGGAGAAGTGGCAGAAGACTGACATCTCTGCAAGACAGGTCAGAAGTCGGCAGTGGTCAAGGAATTATATACCATCTTCCAATATAATTTGAGAGAAAATGACTTTGCCACCTCCATGAATAAGCAGATAGACCCTTTTTTGTTTATTCTTTTAACTTATGAGCAGGGATGAGCAGATGCATCAGACTTTGGAACTGTGTTGTGTTTTAAACCATACACATAGTCCAATGCACGTGTATCACAGAGAGCTGCTGAAGAGTTTTAACTAGTCTGGAAGGAGGCAATGTTTTAATACACATTACCACGATCTTGGCAGGCAAAGTCCACTCTTTCTAGGGACTATAAAATTCTTTGGATATTTGGACTGTGTATACGCAAATCAACAACTCGTTGAAATGAGAGTAGCGTGTGTGCAGCCATGCCAGGGCAGAGCCAGACCAAAGGCACACAGACAGCGTGAGAGCTCCCCGAGTGCCTCCACAGAGCCTCCCAGGCTGAGCAGAGCAGGCCAAGCTGCAGGAGATCTCGTGAAGTGGAAAATCCCTTGGCATTCCAGATCAGGTCAGCAGTGCATCGTCGCTTGTTGACAAACAATGAGCTCTCTTTTTGAGTCAGAGCTCTTGCAACTGAGATTTATGCAACACATGACATGTTTATTCACTCAGGCTAACCAGAAAGCAAAGCCCTAAAGATTTATTTCACTTTACATTTAATTTACATTCCAAAAGTTGTATCACAGACAGTTTCTATTTGTCTTTGCGTCAGTGCAGGCAACCAAATGAGCAGAATTTTATTCATAATATACTATTATTTAAGCTAGTTTGGGAACAGAAAAAACTGTTCCTCAATAATTTGTCAGGTGAATGATTTCTACTTAGGTTAATAAATATTTCTGAAAAAGTGACGTGATCATCTCAGTGATCTATTGACTACTTATAAGAGATGAGAGAAATTTAAAAGAAGGCTGACTAACATAAGTCAGCTTCATTATTCACACTGAAAAAAGTGAATTCAGAGATGTCATTTTATCAAGATGTTTCCAGATAAAAAATGTTTTAAATCACTGTTCTGAATTAATCTCTAATCATATTTCTGTCTGCATTATTTCCAGAATAAGTGATAAAAATCTCACACATTTAACATGTAGGAACTCATTCAACACCAAGGATGCATCACTTTATGGAATTTTCATTCTTTTTTTTTTTTTTGAGTTACAAAAATGACGTTATAATTCAGCATATCAAAAATGTAGTTATCTGAAAAAAAACTTGGACAAAGAAATAGAAGCTGAATAGGAGGTAAAACACTTTTTACTTTATTTCTTCATTTTTCTCTGAAAAAAAGTAGATTTTAAATGGTATTTTAGAAAATCAATCTTTTTCATTAACATACTATTTTTTTATAGTGACTCAGTTTTAAAGGAGCTTTTCTCAACAAAGTGGCAAGGGTAGGTAGATAGGCAGAAAATTTATAAAAGATAGATAGATAGATAGATAGATAGATAGATAGATAGATAGATAGATAGATAAACTGTCTGCTTCCATGAAACCAGATATTTTTACAAAGAACTACAAAAGTATTCTTGGGATGAAAGACATCTATTTTAGCAAAGTAAGAGCAGTGAGAAATTGTGCAAAATCACTAGGACCTAGCAAAGCAGGTTACCATTACTTGTTTCCTTCAGAGTGCCTACAGAATAAATGTCACTTTATGAACTTATTCATCCTTAGAATTTGTGGTTCCTGCTTTTAGCTTCAGAAAGGCTGACTAATTGCATGCTAATATGCCAGCTCAGTTTCATTTAATGAGATAAGCAGCATGATTTCACCTACAATGTCTTAGGATGCTTCACAACCCAAGCAAATTTTTTAATGTGCTGCGAAGATTTTTGTCTCATTGGGTGCCACTTGTTCATTTGAATCATAATTGCATTCTCAAAACCCTAAAATAGCTGTACAAATAAAACAAAAATAAGTGTCTGCTTTTATTTTTGATTCAATTATGTGGAACAAAACACAACACCAAAAATGGAGTAAGATTTATCAATAAGCCTGGAAATACCTGGAGATTTGGAAGTAAATGCCACAGCAACAAAAAGGGCCACCATGACACCACGCCATAGCTGCATTTGAGTTGATGCTCATAAAGGACATACAGACAGGTATTTCCTACTGATTCAACCAGTTATCCAGTTTTGCTCAGGCTAGCAGCTGATAAAGATTTCCGTAATGGAAAATGCAATAATCCAGCAGATGATACAGCAAAACTGAGCAGGCCAGCCAATTTCCACCCAATGGCATCTCACCACAGAAGCACAAAGCAGCTACAGAGGAGCACAGTGGAAAGGAGCTGTATCTGGACTATACATAATGGTCATAGTTACTGGGCTTGAGGATCTCAGAGGCCTTTTCCAACAGAAATAATTCTATTATTCTATAATCTATTTGCCATTAATAGCTAGCATCCTTCCAAAAATGTGGGCAATCTCTGAAACTTTTTTACTAATTTTGGAGTGACACAGTAGAAAGCCTTTATTCAAAGTCCTACTATGGAGTATGACAATGTAAATATATGTAAAATTAATAGACGTTTCCAAAATTAATAAGTATTTCCAGTGTTTCTACTCCCTTTCTTTACTTTCGTGTTGCCTTGGTGAAACATGGAATATTTTCTTAGAAAGTCTCATAAATATGAAAAGAGAAAAAACATACAGGTAACCCTACAGACTTATGGTGGCTTTTCTTGACACCTAGTTCATGTTTATGCAAGGAGTGTTTCTGTCCTGTATTGTCCACAGGGACAATTATAGTAGTATTTTTTTCCTTCAGAAAATAAAAAAAAATTGTTTTAATCAGGAAAAATGGCAATGTGTCACACAGCAGGTAATAATTTACCCTGAGGAGAAATCAGATATATATAATTATGTAGGCAGCATTAAATATTTGCTCTAAATTAAGATGGGATTTTTTTTCTTTTTACATTTTATCCCTGTTTTTCATTAGTTTTGTTCTCATCTTCTGTTGACCTTCCAGTCAAAAAAGCCAGAAGAGACTGATGCACTGAGGACGGGGCAATAGCTCTCTCTGCTTTCTTTTTCCTGGACTTCATGTAGAAATTTGAGAGAACTTTGGAGCCAGCTTTGCTCAAATGATAGAAAGACTGACAGCAGCTCTTTTCCCTTGTAAAAACCCTCAGCCAGCATGAAGCCTACTTAGTACAATAAACAACACAGTGTGAACTATTTTTGCAGGTGAGATGTCCTGCTGGTGGCCCACCCATAAATCAAGGACACTGCCTAACAGCAAGGGAAGCAGCCAGAGCTAAAAGAAGGGGAAATGAAGTGTTCCACATAACCCCCTACTGACTGAAGGTCACAGACCCGTTGAGGCTGACAATTTATTATAATTTATTAGTGTTGCATTTCTTCTTTAAACCAGCAGGAGCATCAGAATCCAAGCATATGAATTTTGAAAAACTGCAGAAGAATAAAAAGTCTTTTGACAATGTGCAGTGTGTGTGTACATGTGTATGAAGTAAAGGAAAATAAGGCAAAGGTAGCTAATTCAGTCAATTTGCTTTTGACAAATGCAAAGTTTGAATGACAGGTGAAAAGCAGCATTTGTAAATATTTTGAGATGGGCATAAAATGTCAGAAATTATTAATCTAGTGGCTATTGATAGACGTGCCAAAATGTTTTACTTTCTCCAATGCCTGGTACTTATTATTTAGACCTGATATGAAAGATCTCCTGGAACTGCTACTGTAAAAAGTATTAAAAGAACCAAGTATTTTGTTTTTATTAGGAAAGAGATTAATGTCATGTGAAGTCAGCAAAAAAGCCATGGTTTTGGAAGCCCATATTTGGACCAAATTTTGTAGTCCTTCATCTAGAAAGGACATGAAGTTCACAAATATCTGAACTTCTTTGATCACATAAATAAATATTTCAGCTGATGCCACGTTGCATTGTTCCACAGAAACTGTTCATCCACCACTTAAAGAGACAATCCATGACCTACAGAACATCTGCATTGTTTCTTTAACATTACAGTGGGGAATAATGCACTAGCTTATATATATATATATTTTAATGTTCCTAGCAAATGGAAACCTTTTTTCCTACTTTTCTTAGGTTTTTCCCAAAATTTAGATACTATATTACCTATTAATATAGTATATAAAAATATAGTATCATACTGCTGCTTTTGAAGCATTTAAAATATGAATTTCTTCATTTCTGACCTCAAAATTATGATTTCAGAAGTTATGGTAGACACTATGCAGTCACAGAAACATTCAAAATGAAAAAACAAACCTAGCCAAGTGAAAATTCACTAGGTTCACATGGCTGGATTGATAAATCCTATAGATTTCCTGGGAATGAAACATGAATATCAAAGTCATGTGTTGGGAAACATTTTTTTAATCAGTCATACCATTTAAAAAACTCCTAAACCAGAACAATACAATGCCCCTCAGGAAAAGGAATGATCAAAAGAACAAACCCCTCTGGCAGATATAAATCACCCTACTTTATGCATTACTAGAGGATTCTTATTTTCAGGCAATGAGGGCAGTTTAAAAGTACAGTTTGACCATATAATACAATCTCTCATGATTCAGAGGCCGAGATGCCAGCTTTTTCTCTTTCACTGCAGATCCCAAATTCAGCATGTTGCCCCTCCCATCAAGATTCAAATTACCTTTTGTTGTAACTTAAATTGCTTAATAGTGAACTGCCACTTTCTGTCTCTGATCTGTTACTGAAATTTGAATATAACAGCTATTTCTCTGATACATTCTTACTTAACAATGCTCTCTCACCATACTTGTTTTCCCACTTGAAATGATCAGTTCTGAACTTGGAAATGCTATTTACTACAGCACATGGGTGAAAGTATGCTCTTTTAAGAAGCAGGTACAGATGGCAAGTCCATCAGCTAAGTTCAAACTGGAGGTCAAGAGAGGAAAAGGAAATTACCCCTAGTACTCATCTCAGACTCTGCCCTCTTTTACTGTCTCCTTTGACTGCTGGCAAATTTAGCTCATCGTTTCCCCAACCAGCACCTAGCTTAGCCAGTGACAGTGGGAAATCAATATATCCACCACATTTGACCTTATCACCTTAAAAGCAGTATTTTACAAATCACTCAGGATAAACAGTCATGATCACAGAGTTAGCTAAAGGTGGAATCAACTACACCTAAACCATCACTGGCAGATGGTTGTCTAATTTTTCCTTAAACTTCCAGTAATTGAGAGTTCATAGCTACCCTCAGAAATCTCTTCCACTGTGTAATTATCCTTACTAATAGAAATTTTTTTCTCTTATCTAACCTAAATCTTCCTAGCTGCATTTTAATGTGCTATTTCTCACCCTAAAGTTCAATGGATCAAAATCCTAAACAATGTCTGGAGAACATCTTGTGAGTATCACATTAGCAGCAGCCATTTAGATATTTGAAGACTTATACTGACCCCTCCATTTTCTATTCCTTGTACCCCACCACCCCTTTCTTCAAGGCCACATACTCTAGATTTCTGATCAATCCTTTTGTTCTGCTTTGCTCTCCTCTTTTTTTGGTCCATAAACTTCTGGAAATATGGTGCCTATAATTAGATGCAGTAATGCTCCAGATGAGGCCAGTATTCAGCAGAGCAGCTGTTTTACATATAATACTCATGTTTATACATCCTGATACAGTGTTTGCTTTTTTAAAAATATTTTTGACAGAAGTTAAACATTGAGAATACATGTTCATTTTGGGTCCTTTCTAGTTCTTCTTTTCTGCAGAAATACCAGCCACGTGAAGAGCCATCTCCAGAGCACAACTCAAAACCAGGGAATCCTCTCCTTCTGTGTTGGAGGATTCTGATGTGAGGAAATACTGGGCTGGTTTGACAATTTATGTTACCTGTTATGTAACAGATTTTTCTCTTTAATATGTGTACATGCAACACATTTGATCATTTTTCTCTTGTTTCTCTGGGACTCTGTTTATTCCAGATCTTCAGTAACTATTTCCTCCAGCAAAATGAAGACTAAATTATGTCTCACCAGTCTTAGGCCAAAATTGATGTGGGCATTATATGGGCATGCTTCTTAAGAAAGAAATTATATGGATAGAAGATGGTTACCTCTCTCTCATAACTAAAGACAAAGAGAGGTCTTTTCTAAAAGAGGTCTAGGTGGCCTAGGAACTCAAGTTCTGCTAATTACATCTCTCGGCTCAGCAGTAAGTCCTTGTTCAAGTAACTCCACTGATTTAAACCAGTTGTGGCATAGAACTAAAGGAAGAGGCCCAGACCTGTTTTAAGTGCAAATTATGCAGTCTGCAGTAATAGTTCAAAACCAAAACAATTTACTCAGAGATGCTCCCAAACAGAAACATTAAGCTGTTTTCGATGAATCACGAAGAGTTTTAAGCTTCAGATATCCAAAAGGATGCTGTTTGATTGATTTTAATTTTTAGGCTATGTTATCTTGTAGCACTAACTTTTACTAAACAGCACCCAGGAAACAATATCAAACCTCACATGCTACATGCAGACAGCAGCAAACAAAGAAAAATTGTTTCATGGCTCAGCTAAGAAGCACCTGCAGTCAGGGAACACACTGATTTTAAAGTCTTCACAGTCCGTGTATGTCAACCTGTGTTTGTACTCCTCAGCTTTAATTCATTTTAATTGATACGTTCAGAGTAGGCATGTGCACTCTTAACTTTCTTCTGGAGTCAATTAAGAAAGGGCAAAATGTTGTTCAAAGTCTCTAATATATGAATCATATTCCAGAGGTACTAATCTTTATTAATTATGCATCTGTTTAAGAAATTACTAGTCTTTGTGCTCTAAACCCCTTGTTGTTGGAAGTGGTTTTGGGAAAACAACATCTGTTGGAATTGTTGATTTATTTTTTTATATTTATATATATATATATATATACATATATATAAAGTTTCANATGCTTACTTGTGATAGTTACAACAATAAATAGAACCTCATTATTAAACTTACATATTTTTATTCTCTTAAAATATTTTCTAAAACCCATTTTCATTCAACAAATAACATTATTATTTCTTAGCCTTATATTTTTTTAACTTTATTTATATTTCTTTATTCTAATATTTACATTTACACAGCTTTCTAAACCCCATGTTCAGGTGGCACTTGGTTTTCCACTTTTTAGGCACCTCAACTGTGCAGAGAATGGTAGACATCAAAATTATGCAAATAACAGGGTGAAAAGCTTAATATGAATCAGAAAAAAAACGTTATTTTATCTCCCTCAAAATTTGACCCTATCAGCTAAATTTCTATCATCTTCACCAGAAATGTGCTGCATAGCAGAAAGGACAAGGCTGTCTAGACCTGTTTCTAAGAGTCACTGCTTCCCCTCTGAGATGCTCACCCTGTTGCACTGGGCAGTGCCAGTAGAGTTGGTTGCTTAAAGAATTCTTTCTAGAATGATTAGCAGAGTTACAGAGCTTTGCCTCAAGTCATCCTCTGAACACATGTTCCCATAACCTGCCCATGAATGTTATGACAACACAATGGTTTGGGGGCTTAAAAAGCATTGATAAAAATATTTTGATTAGAGGGATAATGTTTTTGAACATGCTACCGTGCAAAAAGATGTGTATGGGTTTTCTTTTTACAAATATCATCATAATAAAATCAAAATCTCTTTCACGCTATCAAGGTATATCAAGAAATGTTAAGGTATTTTTATTGGACTAAAATAATTAGATTTTTTGCATTTGATTTCTCTTTTTTCTAATCCATTTACAGAGATTCTGCAGGTTGATGTCTCATCAAGAGTCAAAGTCAGGAAGGTTTCACTGTTGCTGTAAGGATTAGAAAAATTCCCCGTTGACCCAAAACTGCTTTGTGGCACTTTTGATTATTTTACATTCTTTCCTGATGCTGACTTTTTTTTCTTTTCCCCAGGACTTATTTCTGTTATTTCATGTGCATTTGTTGTTTAAATAACTATAAACATCTTCAATCCCCTTGCCCCTAACCATTACTTTGAAAGTGCCATTAAGTTATGCATGTGGCATAATTTGGAAAGGAGATAATTCTTAGTGAAAACCAGACCACTTACTAGTATTTAATACCTAATGAACTCTAAGGATAAACTTTTGAAATATTACATATTGGTCTGATTTTTTCTACCTTTATTTCAAGGATGAGCATAGTCAGCACAGTACTGATTTTGAGAATAACCAGAATTTTTTCCAGTAAAATATGTCAGACTTTAAAGTCTTGCACAGCCACTGGAAATGGAAATGTTTGCATTTTTTTGCCTGGCTTTTGCTCAGGAAAAGGCATTTATGATTAAATTACCCATATTCATTGGTGTATTGGTGAAGAGCTAAATTTACAAACCCACAACTATGAGGATATTTCTAAACAAATTCTGCCTCCCTAGAAATGTCACTCAGAAATATGAACAAGCCTGTACAATTCTCTGTGTGAAAATCCAGCCACCAAACATTCCACCCAGTAAACTTAGTTTTCACTCATACAAAAGCAAACAAAGCCTGTACTGTAATGGCTTTTGATCCTATAATCCACACCAGAGCTCAGAGGTGAGCCAGCAATTTGCAGAGCTTTGTCCCTGAGCCTTGCTGGCACTTTTTTTCTGTTCAAGTACACTGTCCTGGTGGCTGATCCAAATTACAGATATGGTAGAAAGAAAAGGAGCTTACAGAGCATACTCTGACAACTTTAGTTACCAACCTTATACATTTTTTTTTTTATGCTTTTCTTTTCCTGCTAAGGAAAATTCTTACTCTTAAAATTGTCATGTAATTCAGTTCAACAACATTATGCCTGCCAACAAGTCAGCAAAAATGTGGAACAATGAAAAAGCAATTTATCTCATTTTTTTTTTATTTCACACACACAAAAAGTTTATTTTCTTACGTTATAGTTTCCAGTTCCAAAAGTCCCAGAATCTACATTATAAGCCAAAACAAACTCATAAATTGCATTTAACTTGTGAGCTACTGTGCAAATCTACTTTCAGGAATTTTACTGCAATATGCATTAAAAAAGTGAGCATTGTTTGATTTCCATGTCTTACTGAGACTAAGTTCTTTATAATGAGAAAGTACTTCTTATGGAAACTTTATTTATAAAAGAGAACATTTTGCACTTATTGATTTTCTGCTTGTATCACCAAAGAAATGTCTAAAAAGTTAATTTAGATATGAAGCAAAAAGGATGTCTTGTCAAAAAATGTATTTAATACCAGAGGAGAATTATGATCAGTCAGACAGGATTAGAAAAACTTCTTCTTTGGCTTACCCAGAATTATTGGGAGAAAAAAATTAAAAATCACTACGAATGAGGAAAAAAAAAAAGGCTGAAATAATCCACATTAATTACCAACTAATTACATTGCACTAAAATGTTGAGACAGAGCTACCTGCAGAGCAGGCTAGACCTACTCAGGACTGAGCTGGAGAGAATGCAGATTTCTGCTCAGTCACAGGGTTCTCACATAAAGGAAATCCTTTTTTTACTTTGGGTCTTGGCTCCTCCTTAGTGAGAGAGAGAGCAGCCACTGATGTCAGGACCATTTATGCTAGCAAATATTATTTCTGTGCTGCATATTTGTCATCCCATATAAGAAATTAGTCACTAATCAGGCATTCATAGAGACTCAAAATATACCAAGGTTTGACAATAACCATGAGGAGTACAATCCTCCTTTAGAAATATAGAATTTTTGGCTGAGTTGAGTGGGGAGTCCTGCATACTGATCCAGCTGTGGCCAGTGCCAGATATTCCACAGAAGTGCACAGGATCCCCACAAGTGTGCAAAAAGGGGGGTTAATGGGAGAAGACAACTCATAGGTTCTGAGGAAGCAATCTTTCAGTCTGATACAGGATCTTCAGATTTGATTTTAGTTTCTTTTATTTAATTATTTTTCTTGTTTCCCAAATAAATAAAACACTTTAAATATTATATGGATATTTTGCAAGTAGCACTATTTCGTAACAGTTAATTTCAGAAAGAGATTATACATTTTATAATGGTTTGGGTTGAAATTATTACACCTTAAACATGGAGAGCACCTTTGTTTTGCCCTGGATATAACAATGAAATGTACAATGTTCCCAGTAGGGTGGACTTTGCACCTTTCAATGTTCACTGAGAAGCCCTTTTTGCAGTGCTACCCCAACAGCCTAATCCTTCTTCAGTCTGGACCCCAGTGAGCTCTGCTATGTGCACATGCATAAGTGGGAGAGAAGAACAAAAAGCAAAAAGTACTTTAGCATGTTAGGGGCCACCAAAATGAGTAAATCACTGGGGAAAAGCAGAATGATGAGCTTCTTGGGTTTCTACCCCCAGGAAACATCAATGACTTGCTACAACAATGCTCACTGCCCTGAACTAGTTCAAGATGTGCATTTCCAGGCTAAGCTATATGAGTCCTGGACATCTCTGATATCAAGGTAGTTTTTCCTTCTGCCACATGCCTGCAGTCCAACTGCAGAGCATGGGCTGAGAAAATGGGGAAGCTGAAGTAGAAAAAGATTATTGAAGCAAACATAGATTGTATGTTTTACAGCCTGACTGGACGCTTTGGAGACAGGAGATGCTGGGACCTCCATGAAAACAGCTCAGCTCTTCTGAGTATAGGGAGTGTGCAGAAGGCAATCAAACAGCAACCAGGACTGTGTACAGTACGCAGTCAAGGCGTATAATTGTCATTAAATTGTGATTTGCTCATGTCATCCAGATACATGAGGTAATAGGAAGAACTGAAAGGTATAAACTGTGTAGCTCAACTCTTCAGGTGGGGGGATGACTTGAACAATGGAGATTTTCGGAAGGCCTGACATGTGGGTCTTTGAGTGTTCTCAGTGGTGAGCCCAGACCCACAGTAGGAAATTGGGAGGAGAGGAGGATTTCCTGAGTTAGATGAAGCTACTTATAGAAGGCTGCTGCAAGGTCAGATCTGAGGTTCCTGCCTCAGCAATAAACATGGGTCAAGGCACAACTTACCCTTGAGGGAGCCATGTGGGGCTCATTAATAAGACAATGTGATGTCATTTAGAAGAGCAAGAGGCATCACCATTGCAATGCTTTTGAGTGCTGAGGGGCAGAATACACAACATATTAATCCCTTATAGGGACAGCTGACAAAGTGCCTCAGGAATGAATTTTGTGAATCACAGAGGAGCTGGGCTAGGATTTAAGCTCCAAGTTGCTCAGTGCTGCTGAGACTAAGATGCTCCCAGGTCCACAGAGACACAAAACACGAGGGCTTATAGAACTCAGAAATTACAGTTTATTCTCATCTTTACTCTGCCTTCCACATTAGGCAGTGGCTGAATAGGGCCTTTGCAGTTTTACACAGTTGTAAGTAAGCATCTAAAACTTACATCCTCTTGCAGTATTTTTTAAATCATTTGGATAATATAATGTGGTTCTGGTAGTTGTTCCTCCATGAAGCATCCAAATGTTCTAGTACCTTATTCATGTTTCAGCCTATGAAAAAGTCTCTCTCTTCTATTATTATAAAAAGAATCCTCTGATGTTCTTTGCCCTCTGACACAATTAAAAGATAAAAGGACATGTGAGAGTCCTCTTGGTGGTGGTTATGAGTTATGTCTATTCCTGACTTCAATGGTAGGGACCAATAATGAGAGGAATTTGCAAGAAAGAGCAAGGCTTTAAAACAAGTTTCTGAACACTGATACAAAAAGCCAGTAACTCTCTGGATTCGGTTCTATTTCTGAGCACTAAGTATTTCTTCATACTGCTTAAAAATCCTTAATACTTGAGCAAGAAATTTGCAGGCTCTACAAGCATACACCATGAAGTCAATTTTCTCGACCCAAAAGTTATAACTCTGTATTTGCCTGAAATGGTATTCCATTAGCTAGAAGCAGTGATTCTGCTCATCAGATATAGTGCTGTCTTATCAATAATTGCCATGCTTATTTTGCCAGATATAGGATCTTCAGAGAGGTAAAGGAGTATTTTTAGAAAAAAAAAAATCTTTGATCTGTATTTCTGGACTTGGAATGTTCCCTCTTATTACTATGTTTTGCATTGCTGGTTTGTGCAGTTACTGAAGGATTTAATTACTAATCTTAATTACTTACTGCTTTATTTAAAATATTTTAAAAAACCTTTTCATGTTTTGAATGAAATTTTCCTAGTACTTCCACTTTGTTTGGGATTTAGCTGAAATTTCCTTAACCCTTAGTTTTCTCTACTATCCTAGCAGTTCATAAACCAAGTCCCTTTATTTTTCTTACTTCATTGAAGACACAGGATAAGTAGTGGTTTTAGCCTCTGGAGGATTTATATGTTGCAGATGCATCATATTTACTTAAGAAGGCCAGATGAAACATTATAAAACTGATCTCAGCAAAAACTATTTCCCTAATCTATTGCTTTTATATCAAGAAGGTGTAAATAAAGTAGTATGGTAAATGGTTTGAAATCAATTGACAAAGTATAAAAATATGTAACTAATTCTGCAGACTAGATTTGCACTATTGCAGATGGCAGCAACATATACCAATTGTTTTTCCAGACAGGTCTTTTCTAACATTAATTGGTTACTTTTGTATAGCTTTGAATCAATACACTAATTCAAGTTAGTTACATTAACTTTCAGAATCTTATTTATCTATTAACTTTTACTCAGCCATATCACAGCTGATAGAGACAAGCTCCAACTACAGAATGCTGCAGAAGTTTGGATATGAATACTACAACTGGACTCCCTCAAAAAGAGCCTGCCTTAGAATAATGAACACAATTTTTAACCTAAACTGCTGACAATTTTTTTTCTTCAGGGCTTGAGGCACATCAAGCTAATTCTTATTATGATCTTAATGTCTTATTGATCATACAATCAGAAAGGTTTGGGTTGAGAGAGACTTTAAAGATCATCTCATTCCTACCTGCCTACCAGGGGCAGGGACATACTTGACTAAACTAGGTTGTTCAGAGCCCTACCCAACCTGGCATTGAGCACTTCCAGGGATGGGGCAGCCACAACTTCTCTGGGCTAATGATAGAATAAAAATTTTAAACAGGAATGAGTGTTGGGTCCTTAGCTTTTTCTATATTTGATGTCTCACAGGTATAATTTCCTTAAAATAAGGTGAAATACTAATTCAAGTAGATGTTCTGGACTCTGAGGTTTTCTCCCATACCAAAATGTTTGTATGCACACTGTAAGAATCATTAGCATCAATCCAGCTAAACATTGCTAGAGAGATTTTTCCTCAGCTCACCAGGCCTCTGTCTGGAGAAACTGCTCTTTACTGTGCTACACCTATAGCTCAGTCACTAGTCTTAATGGGACAAAGTTAAAAAGCCATACAAGACTTCCCCTTATAAACACTTCTGTATGTGTAGGATATGTGTAGGGGACGTGAAGGGTATGTGTAGGGTATATATAGGGAAGGGAGGGAAGGTCATTATGATTTTTACATGCCCACATCTGTCTGCAAGGTGTGCAATTCCTCAAGGCAGAAGGCCTGAGCCTGACAACTGGTAAAAGCTAAAGAAGCCACCCTAACTGCTAGGAAAAAATAGCTAGCAAGAAAACAGATGGTTATACATTTGAGGTTTCTTCCAGAATTTCTAGTTAAGCCTTATTTGTTTTGTTTTCATAGCAAAACGGAAAAATGTGAATGCATACAGAAAAAGCCACAGATTGATTTTCTGATTTTGGTCACAGTATTCTTATAAAAATGAAAACCTTACAGATCTGGAAACAATCTTACTGTCACATAGCTAATTTCAAAAAAGGAGTGTAGACTGTAAAATCAGCGTGCAGTTTCCCACAAATGTTTCCCTGTGCACAAATGGTAAGATTTTATGGGAACTCCATTTACACGTGTGAAATTACGTGGTTACCTAGTGATGCAAATTCGAAGGTGTCAAATAAAATACTACTAACTTAACACAGGCAGCAGTCACATGTATACTGAAGCTACAGCCGAGCAAAGAGCTTCTAAAGCAGCTCAGAAAAAAATAATTATTTTTTAAAGTTTCTTTTTAAATCAAGTTAGTGGAAAAAATGGCTCAGCCTTCATTCACTGACATGCTTACTGACCACAAGCCATACAGGGTGTGGGGTTCAGGTGAACTACTTATATATTACTTCTGTATTGGTTTGTCTGTCTTCATTCCAATACCCTTGTGCTGACATAAGGCAAACACAGCATGTGACAACTAAACTGAGTGGGGGGAAGGTAGCAAGAAGGAAGCATAAAACTGACATGATTAATAGAGCTGCCACAATTTGTTTACCAGAATGACTTTGATGAACACATACTTTTTCCAAGACTGTTAGTTCACTGCCATTTGTCTGTTGATTCACATGAAGAGTAAAATCAGGCCATCAAACTGTCTGGAAAAAGAAAATCCCACCCTAGCAAGCTGGCTGAAGCAGCCAAAGGTATTACAGGATTGTTTAAATGCTCAGTGATCACTGAATGGTGCATTTGTCTCATGTTTGTATGAAACAGTAAAAGCTAAGGACAATATGGGACACTTCTCATTCATTTCCTGAATATTCACAATATTCCTCACTGATAAAAATTACATGGAGCTAAATGAGTTGTTTGAATGCAGTAGAAAAACCTTGTTCCAGTAATTAAAAAGGTTAACAGTAAAGTAACTTTGAACCAAGCATTTCATTCAATGTACTCTAACCTTATGTACAGATTAAAAAAAAATCAAAATTAAGATGCTCTTCCTTTTAAAGCTATACTCTTGTCATCCTTTTATGTGAGCAAGCCAAATTTAACAGCTTTGCAGCTTGCTGTGACCAGAGGAGACTCTGATTCTGTCAAGGTGCTCTTAGATCAAATCCTGTTTGCTTATAGAGCACACCTGAAGTCCTAAAAGAACTCAGATAGGAGACAGTTCATTTGCCCACAGATACAAGCTGCTTTTTCAGGCAACACTTGACCCAAAAGTTACATCTCAGATTTTCTCAAGGTCTTATTTCTCAGAATGCCTTTATTCTTTCCAGCCATACTGTTTCCAGCACTTCTCTGCATACACTGATCTGTCCATAACCTCTCAAGACATCCAGTTTATCTTACTGAGAAGTTTTACACATAGAGAATTTCTTAGATGAAACTACAGACCAACTGGCTAATTCCACTGAGAGATTTGTTTTTTCCACCACACACCATATTCTTCCAGGAACATTTCTTCCAATCCTTTGCATAACGGTGCATTATGTGAAATTTTTTAATCATATAAAACCTTCCACATATTGTAAATCATGGCCCCAGGAGGGAGGATTTTTTGGAGGTAATGGCTCAGTAAAGCTGAATTTGTAACTCCTACAGTGTCCTAAGTGGCAGACGCCTAGATTTTTCATGAAATTATTTATTAGGAGAAATGCAGCTAAATGACCATACTTTTTCAATTTTCTCTTTTTGGTTTTTCTTCAGCATGCCTTATAAAATCTGTGAAATTCATTGTGAACAAATAGCCCCCATGTGGGTGTTGTCTCTCAAATTATGAATTCAAGTGTCCAGAATAAAGTAATTCAATTTGGACAGTTCTGGTCAGATTTTTGAAATGAGAGGCTTCTGTTTCTCTTGATAGATAACATTATTTCCATGTTCTCAACATCTGCAAATGTGGAAGTGAAACAAAAAAAAATATCTACAGCCCATTGGCTATTAAAATGAAAAGAGAGAAAATCTTAATCAGTTGTGCTAAAAAACAAAGTAGTCACTATCTCTTAAAAAGTTTAGAGACTGAAATTCTCAACTGATGACTTGAGTCTCACAACTCTCTCAAATGTTGTAGTTGCTTGGACTTTCAGTCCTTGGGCATTTTCATCCAGATAAGAACAAATATAAAAGCAACTCAGTAGAATAAGTAGTATTCTGAGTACTGTAAGTAGTATTCTGAGAGTGAATCTTCATACTAGCTACTAAAACATGGGTCATTGAATACTTTTTATTTTTTGTAGTCATTCAGTTATTAAAATTAAATTCCAGATTCATTTATTATTGGAAATATTTTTTGATCAATATAGTATTTAATTTTCAGGAGCTAATTTATTCACAGATGGCTGTTTCGTACTCTGAAATGAAACAAAGCTGATAAATGTAAATGTAAAAATTCAAGCTGCTCTAGAAACATTAGAAATGGCAGAAATAATTAAATGAATTTGGTTTCTTCAGAATTATTTCAACAAGTTTATTTAAATTCATTACATAATAAAGGACAGAGATTGTTGCATGCAACGTGCTACTCCTTATTCTATAAGTCAAGAATCTCAAGACACTATCTTTAACAGAAAGACAGAGGTCCTTTCATAATGTTTAATGCTTCATTGAATAGGAAAATTGCTCATGATTTATAGAGAAGGACTCCTAAAAATTGTATGATATCATACTTCATCAGGTTAGAATCTCTCTCCATCTTTAAGCCTTGAAATTTAATCAACATTAGAAAGTTTTCTATACATTATGGTTGAACTGAAGTAGCACCTAATCTCCTTTAACACAAAGCATGGATGGATCTAAAACTAAGTACTTCAGTTCAAAATTTAGGGGACATCATTCGCACTGAACAGAATTTTAGAGTTTTTGAAGATTATGTGGGGAGGTTGGGCAATGGTTTTTCTCCTTCAAGGAAAGGAATTTTTATATGATATTGATTTGTCCCTTTTTAGACGAGAGTTGTTGGTTATGGGAATATAAATGTACATCTGAAAACTGAAAGACATATAAGCCTGTTCTCCATCTATATTATCAGAATGTCAGATTGCCATATCCCAGTGACATCCATGGTTAGTTAGCTTTTTCTACTATGCAATGATGGGCAGTAGTATATAGATCATTCTTCTACAGAATTTTCATAAGAAATCTGTGAAAGTAAAATCTCTAGATATGCTGACAATAAATATTTGGGATAAAGAAAAAATTTGATAGTCATGGGTGAAATCTACACTACAAACTGATAGTTATGAATGAGATACCTATGTATAGAATAGAGAAAATTCAAATACTTCAAGAATCATCATACTTTCAGAAGAAATTAAAGACTTAAAAATGAAGGAAAAAACCCTCATTGGTCTCTCTTCTCAGTTCTTCCTATCTTCAATGTCTAAGATACAATCCTTATAAACAACTAAATATCTGATATGCACAGAAGCAGAACAAACTGCATTAAATATGGCAATGTAAAAATACAGAGATCTAGTATGCTAAAATCCAGCCCAACCAATATATATTTTAAAACAGGATAAAAAAAGGAAGCCATCAAAATATAATTTGAGTGAAAGTAGATAGTACATAATATTAAAGCTCAAAATAATTGTGCATGAGCACTTTTTAAAATATTGTATTAAAAAATACTATCATCATCTGTTAAGAGAACTGCTTTTAATAATTTCTCTGCTTTTTAAAGTAAATCAGAATGAGCCTCTAAAAATAAGTTTTAAAGCCATATGTAATGACCCCCACAGACATATCACAAAAAGGCAACTTGCCAGTATAGCATTTGGACTCCCCTCTCCTCCACCCATTTGTGAAACGCAGTACCTTCCATCATTAAGCCAGATAAAGCATTTTCTGACTGTAAATGCTAATTTGTATTATATTACATTCACTCTAGATCTGAAAAAAATCTTATTATATTTTTTGTAATGAATTTTAATAAGATTTAACATGATAGCTGAGCTAAAATCAATTTTTTTGTTTTTCTGGTCAGAGATGATGCAAGTGTAGTTACTGGTAGCACATCATTTGCAATTGTGTTTCTGAGAGCTTCATATGTTGTTTAGTTTGGACAGCTGGGGTTGAGATAGGTTTTGTGGCAGTGTATGCTGATCCCACACAGAGTAAAGATCAGTTACCAGCGAGCAATGAATGAATCAGACACTCTTACTTAAAAAAGGACTTTAAAAAACCCTTTAAAAACCCGCAACAAAAACTGTTTCTACTTTTCAGTAATACAATCTGTAAAAGATACAGTAAATAACAAGATAATATCAAAATGGGGAGATGGGGAAAGCAAGCAAGCTCCTTGTAGCTAATGATCTAATTGTTCTAATATTCCATGTCTCAAAAACTCTTGCAGCCAATGTTGGAGAAGCCCAAATGAAACACATCTGCAGAACAGAGACACTGTTACCCACATCCTTCTTCTGTAGGCAGCAGAACTATAGTAATTTTATTGCTTACAAAGCCCTCCAGAAATATTAAGTCTGAACAACTTCTTTATTTCAATATTTTCTTTCAGAGAAGAGGGCTGGGGATGAAATCAGGAACCATTTTCAAGACACAGTACTTAAAAATCTTAGAGGTGGGTGATGAAGACAAAAAACCTCCTAAAGAATTTTTTTTCAAAGTAGTCACTCTAATTTTGTTTTAGTTTTCACTTGCCAATTAGCACACATCTCAAGGAAAATCCTGTTTAAATAATTTCAGGCAACAGGAAGAATTCTGTTCAATAGCTGTTTGGGCTATTTTTTGTAAAAAAGCAAGGAACATAAACTGAGAATCAGGCATACAGACCATATAGCCTGATTAACTTAAATCTATGTGTCAAATTACTTAAGTAATACCCAGTTTTTACATAAAAAATACAATTAAATGTGTACAAATAAAGTAGTCTTTCACCAAATATTATTAAACTATTTGTATTTTTCCTGCATTGGATACTACCTTACCCAGATTTTGAAAGAGATAATCAAGGAAAATTGCTAGCAGTGGAAAGATAAATTGCGCCACACTGTATCAATTAGTAAGTTATTGTGTTTGAACTGACTTCCCTACACCTGAAAAACAGAATTAAGAATTCAGACTTTATTTCAAAAACTCTAGTTTAAAAAAGATGTAAGTGCCAAGATGTAAATTTGTTCCAGAAGGTCTTATGCAGGTAATTGACTTATGAAATCCTTTGCATGCAATTGTATTGCAGAAAGTGTCCAGGAGAAAATAAAAATATTTTGTTCTAAACATTTATGACTAGCACCTTTAACTCAGAACATATGAGCCCAACAGAACAAGATCAGTATTTTAATATCTGGAATTACTACGGCAAGTTTCTGCTATTACAAGATGTGTTATCGAAAACTGTTTATGTTAAATGTAACAGATTAACAAATTTTTAAAAAGGATAATTCTTTCCAACTGAAATCTACCTTTAGATGAGTCCAACTGCAGCTTCAGTTGCTCAAGAAAGAATATAATTTTATAACAAAATTAAGAAAGGGGAAAAAACCCCATTTATGTCTACCTGATGGATGAGACCCAAGTATTGCTGGAGCATGTTCCTTGGCACATTCCTCATCACCAACTTTTCACAAACTGATTTTTCACTGACTGGTCTGCTGCCAGTACTATTTTCATTTTGATTCTTCTGAGTCTTTTAAATGTGTTTGTATCTAATTTAAGAAGTTCATTCATTAGTGAAAGACCCCACTTTACTTAAGCAAAGTTGTCAACAAAAATCATATTTTTATTCATCAAGGGATATGAAAAAAATTTAAAAATGCTGCTATAATGCCACATTCTAAAATTTTCAATTTTCATTTGTTAATATCATTGCTTCCCTATGATTTGCACATATCTTTGAATGAATCCAAATCCTTTAAAACACAGCAGAAAGAGAAGATTTTGAATACGTGGAAATTTAAATAGAAAATACTTTCCCCTTGTCAATAAACTGTTGTATTTGCATATTGTATTTTCATTTTTTTAAGTTACAAAAACTGTCCTTCAGGTTACAACGTAGCACAGAGTGTCTCTGCTTATTCCCCACTCATTTTCTGTTTCCATTTTTAGTCTTACATGCAATATTCAAAGTATTTTTTATTCATTCAAAGATCTTTTATTCATCTTTCCATAAATGATTATGCTGTATCCAAATTGTAAGTCATACTGCTTTTAGGAATTCTAATAGTATGATGCATACTTCATACATTACCTCTATTTTCCTCTTGCTCTTTCAACCTCATTTATGGTTTTGCATAATTTGTAATCTGTTCAGGAGGGCGAGGTAATTGCCTGGTGAAAGTGGAGAATATTGAAGCTGGACTTGAGCCTGAAAGGTAAGCAGCCCTTACTCAAATAAGTATTAGCCAATGAATTCAAGAGAGTTTACATAAATGCAGTTTGTAAGTGTCCAGTCTAGGAGGATGTTGAATGCTATGTCTGTAGTTTCCCTACAGAAATGTCTATTGGCTATGCTTTCCTTTCCAGAACAATGGGTCATTCTGCTCTTAATGTTCTTAGTTTACTCAAAATTTTAAGGACAGATAAAACCAGTACATTTTCTGAGACCAGGAGAATTGCAATGTTGCCCATTAAAAAACTCCCATTCCCACTTTACAATAAATCTTATTATAATTTCCATGTAATAGTGTATTCCACAGAAATAAAGGGAAGAGAATGAAGCATAACACAATTTTATAAATAATTACAAAGGCCCAAGAATTCAAAAAGAAGGTATAGAATAGTAAACCATAATAATACTTCACAATTTTTATGTTTTGGATTAATTAGGAGAATAGAAACATATAGTGAAAAAATATTTCTTAAATTATGTTTCTTGTGATGAAGTCTTGAAAATGAAAGCAGGCAAGAGAAGATGATGTCCAGCAAATTTCACTGTGAATAAGATAAATCAGCTCCACTTATTTTTCTTTGAGTCAATGGAAATGTTTCCATTTCATTTCCAAAGGGTAAGGAGTAGAGAGGCTTTAGTTAAGTATTCCACAAACAACTCCAACATTTTCATTAGAGGACAATAAAGAAATGACAAAGAATGTAGGTCTTCAAAAGTAGCGAAGTGTTTGGAGAAAGTCTGTGGGAGCAGTGGGAACAAAAATAAAAAAGATCCTAATAGATGAGGTATAATCTCTGTAAGAAGAACAAGATGCACAGAGGATAGGCTAGAGCATAGGTTAGTTGGGGTTGTTGGAACTGACACATCTAATCCAAAAAGTAAACTAAACAGAGAACATTTGTATTTTGAAACCATTTTAGGTAGCAGACTTTTGTGTGCTTTCTACCTTTTCAGTTTAGAAAGAAAAGTTAAAAAAAAAACCCATAAACCTTTTGATGGAGAGTAAATGGCATACTTTAGAATCTCACTAAATCACAATTGCTTTGCTGTTTGATTAGAAATGCATTTGAGAGTCTGGACACATTCTTTGAAACTTGTTTGCTTTTCTTCCTCTCTGCTTCTCTTTACTTGACATTGTCTGTCTGTGGTGCCAAGATTTTAGAACTCTCTTTACCCTTTAAACTATTGCTGTCAAAGACTACAATAAAAGGGAGATTTCATACTATGAAGCTCATTTTGCCAAGATGCTTCTTCAATATATATTGCCATTATATATCTTGACAGACTGTCGTGGTTAATACTGTCATGCTAAGCCAATGAAATTGGTCCTGTCATCACCTTTAGAAGAGAAGGCAACCAAAAGAAAATGTTCTTTTCTAGGGTTTACACAGGAGATGGAAAAAAAATCCAAAACTTTTGAACTGTCATCATGCAAAAGGCAAATTCATTGCTTGTATATGTTCACTGCCAACCATAGCCAACCCTGCCGTGCACAACAAAACACCATGGATCCTATCACTATCTAAATCTAGTGTCCCTGGTACACTTTCATTAGCTGCATTTTCCAGCAGCACGGGTCCTTTTCACACAACTTCGAGCAAACCATATGTTGCTAGCAATTTATCATCCTTGTCTTAAATTCTTCTGCTCCTATAGAAACACAGTAAAATTCTTAGGCCAAGTAAAAAGTGCTGGAGAAAACACAAACCAATCTAACAAACAAGTAATGGAACAATTTCATTGATCAAAATGCATTAATAATAAAATTGATAAACACCTAAACATGGCACCGTTATCAAATTCCTTTCTTCTTTCTCTAGCTCATATTTTTTCATTCCTTCTGCTCACAGTACATAAATGTCTAGAGAAACTATATCTTCTTTGGGTGTGGGCAATCTATTTTGATAATAACTTGCTGCTTCCTTCCTTTTCCTTCTTTGTTTCGTAATGAAAAATATCTCTACAAAATTGCATTTTTGGCTGAATTGATTGTCTGAACCTTTAATTCTAATGTTTCAATACATTGACTCCTGGAGATTATATACATGTCTTGTATTTCATAGACTAAACTTGTGATAATTTAGTCTTAGATTGCTGATAATGCTAGACCATTAGAGAGTATATATAGTCTGACAGCAGTCATAAAACAGGCATTTGTTATTGCATTGTGTTTTATGTTGGTTAATGGTATGTCCACAAATGTTTGCAAAACATAAAAGATACCAATATTTTAATGATGCAATAAGACTGAAACAAATAAAATGCCATATCTTTGTGACAAGAAAATTTATTCCAAAACAATGGCACCAGAATTTAAATGAAAAGTTTTATAGGAAAGAATAGTATGCTTGTCAGAGGTTTATATTTGTATGTATTTATTGGTGTGCTAAATTGATTATATACAGTAAATGGCATTGCTGCTATTACACCATATTTTGATCATTTCCATATGCTTTAGGCTTTTATTTTGACTTTGCAATTATGAAAGTATAATCACTGTTATTTGAGTAGGTTACATGCTTCAGGGAGGAAAAGTGATTGATTGAATAGCAAAATAACACACGAACGCTGGAAAGTTCAGGAAACAGTCTGGTCAGAGGGAAAACCAAAGTTCTGACTGTTTGCAGGCTTTGAAATACATGCTTCAAGTTTTTTAACTTGAATTTTACTAGCAGTTAAGGCCAAATAAACAGCCTAGAGTAACAAAATGTGAAGCTGCTTAGATTTGAAAGAGTAACTACATTGACAACGGTCTTTTTTTTGTTATATTGGTGTTCCTCAGGTAAGAAACTGAGACAGGCAAAGGATTAGGCCATTTTCCCCAGATTAAAACTTCGTATTAAATTCTGCCTACTTCAAATGGGCTTTGTAATGACAGCAAAGCAGAGACACAAAGAGCTGCTGAGTGCTGCCATAGCAGCATTTGCCAATCTGTGATGGATAATCTCCTTCATCTCTGTGATTTTCCCCCTTGAGTGAGTCTGAGGTTGGAGCTCTGGAGTAGAAAACTCACTAACCTCACCACAAGGTGCCTCTAAGCAGCAAAGTCCCAAAACAAGTGTGAAGATGGAGACATGGAGCATGAAAGAAAGCAAAGGAAGTTACTCTGATTTATACTATACAGCTGGGCATCATGCTGGTGGAACTGCAGCTGCACTGCCATGCAGGGTGATGGGATCCTCATCTCAGGCAGAAATGCCTGGGTTGAAGCACTGCTCTCACCACTTACTTTTCCCACCTTTTTCATGCTCAGAAACAAACTAAGAAGCAATAGCATGGGGAGGTGAGACAGCAGAGAAGCCAACAACATGGGTGACAAAGTGCAGTGAAACTCCTCTCTTTTCACTCAGCCTGCAGTGGGACAGACATCAGCTGCCATTCCTCACTCAAGAAGGGCTGCTGCAAGAAGTTAGAGAATGTGAACCAGTGAACTCCCATACTCAGCATCCCAGGGGAGTTAGTAGCAATCCTCTGCAAGCAGAGAAGGGCCTGAAGGATTTCTTGCTGACGAAGTCAGCGCAGTGAGACACAAGTGGCACTAGAGTCCCACCACAGGATAAAAGAATGATTTTTTTGAAATACACAGGGCATATTAATAAGCACGACAGCATAAGATAAAATTACACGAGAAATTGCTTATTTTCTACCTGAACCATGTTCTCCAAATACTTCTTCTTACATCAGCTGATTTTGCCTCCTTTTGCTACGTGCTTCTGCAGACTACTGACATTTACTGTTTATGCCAGTACTTCAATAAGTGATAATTTCAGCCTAGCAGTTTACAGAATAATGACAAGACTTTTCGAACAATAATTTTCCAGGTATTTAACTTTCCTTTGAAAAAAATCTGTAGCATTATCAATTGCAATGGCTCCTCAGAGAATCTTAATTTTTTATGAATAATTTCTTAAGAATTTTGGTTATAAGATACAGAATAACATTCTGTTTTTCATATTGAAAAGTCAGGGACATATAAATCTATACTATTTTAAAAGAATAGAAAAGTTTCTTATGAGGTCTTAAAAAAGTACAAAAAGCTTGATGATTAATTGTAAGTTTTTCATTTACTGATTATTTCAATGGAAAGTCTGGCTATTTTTGAAGCAAGATTTACCTCGTTTGTAACCTATTTTCTCAAAAATATGTTTGGTTTCTGTACTGATTGTACCCTGGTTGTAGCAGGTAAGCAAGATCACAAAGGGGAGTTTGGTTGATGGGAAAATCTTTCAGGGACCACAGTTCCCCAGAGGGACTTGGACTGACTTTGGACACTTTGGTGATTGGTCTTTCTCTGAGTCCAAAGTAGGCAACTATGAGAGCAAGGCACATAATGTGTAAGCATCAGACATTTAAATACATTAAGGAGCTTATTATGTGCATTAAAACATTAAGCCACCAAATTTTATTCTTCAGAATGTATATCCTTAAAGCTGAAAAATATTCTTCTAACTTGAATTTCCTACAGGGCAATAATATTTGACATTAGCCAGAAGGAAGAACACTTTATAAGATCATATTTAAATTAGCATGCAAAACCCTGATTGCACCAGGAAGTGTTGCTAATCCAAATTTTATAAAGTGAGATAAATTCTTCTAAATTTTTCCAAGTATAGTGAAGTTGTTCATGTATCATGGGAAGGAAACAGCACATCTCTGGTACATAGATGAGCCCAAATAACTATTAGAGTTGAGAGAGAATGTCTGAGTCTCTATATTATGTCTATGTGCCTCATAACTGACGGAAGTCAGACAGAGCAACACAAGCAATTCACAACTTGCATTTTGTATTTCAAGTCTGTCTGATACTATTATTTTAAAGAAATGGAAATTTTTGTGGGACTAGACTCTGGCAGAGTTATGGTATGTCTATGTCTAAAAAATTAGTATGGTCTACAGCACACCTTCAAGAAAACTTTTGAGTGGAACAGGGGCCTATTTTGCCTCCTTCAGAAATCTGAGAAGCAGGCAGAAAATTACTTTTGCTTTTAACACTACTATCCCTCACAACTACAGGTCTGCATCTAGTGCAAAGAATTGTACAGTTTGGTTTTAAGGTAGTCTTATTTATTCAACAGCGGTTCTCCCCTCCCCAGTTCAAAAATGCAGCTGTGGTGTCAACAGGCACATTATGTAAAAATAAAAGATTTGATAAGTGGATGGAGGAGAATGCTCTTTGATCAGCAGAATATACAGACATCCACAAGTGCAGGGGGCACTGGAGGAATGCCTAAGAAGTAAGTTCCAACATGGGTGAATTTTCTGGAAGGGTAATTGCGTGAGAATCTGTCTGGCAGCAAGAAAAAACTTAAAGTTTCCAAACCATATGATCAAAACCAAGGAAAAAAAAAAAAAAAGACTTTGCTTTCAAAAGGCTTTCAAAAGTCTCCCAAAAGGCTAAAAATAGATGATGAAGAGATGAATCAAAATAATAATTTATTCAGAAAACTAACTTGCAGACAGAATACACAATCCTTTGATGCTTGAAAACTATTCAAGAAGGTCAGTCTGTTTCAAAATAGCACCATTTGAATGTCTTCTTTCTTCCATCTTCTTTCCAAAGTTTGCCATGTGGGTAAACTTTGCTGCTGCTGCTGCTACTGTATTTTCAGGCATCAAAAAAATAAAAGAGAAGCACATAGTTCTGGGTAGATAATAGATTTCTGTCAGTAGTAAATCCAGCAGAATACATCCACAGCTAAACAATCACCTCTAAGATTCTCCAAGATTACATTTTGTTCAGCCTCTAGGTAAAGGTCAGCTCTTGTAAGTAACTAATTTTTACTTTTTCTTGAGGCAGTCAGCTTACAAGTTTCTATGTGCACTTCAGAAAAACAATCACATAAGGTTTTATTCTGTAAGATGTCCTACTTGTAATGAAAAGCAAAGGCTTTAAAATGCCTTCTCCTGTACAAACCCTTTAGGTTGAGAAGTCAGACCATGCTTTTAAAATTATGAAATCTGATAGTTCCTATTTTCTACAGCAATTTGAAGACAGAATTAATTAATTTTAAGCAGATGAATTGTACTCACTGGCAAAAACCCTGCAACTGAAAAGGTGAAACCCCAAGTTGTTGTATTGGTTATCTCCTTTTGCATTTCAGGATTTGAAATGTGCAATTGAGTTAGGCAATCAAGTGGCAAAAATTTAGTAAGCTATTTTTCCCCCTCTCACTTTTTGGGTATATTTTCATTTTCTAACAAGAATTCAGTTCAGCAGGAGGTAAACTTGCAGGGAAAATCGCAGATTGCTGGTTTTAAAGACTGTCAACAATTACTGGGGATACCAAACTTCACTGAGAGAGGCAAATCCAACACCTGCAGAAAGATAACAGAGGAACCCAGTGTCTTTTCAGAAACAGCAGCAGTATCAGAGTCACAGCTAGATAAATATCATGTGACACAAAGAGATAACAAACATACTGCCATAACCTCAAGAAAATCTAGGTTTACAAAGATTAAAGGGGAAAACATGAGGAAATGCAGTTAAACAAAGAGCCTAAAAGATACTTCTATTTCACATCAGTTGTGGAAAAATCAATAGAAAAATACAAAGAATGAACTCGGTATGTTGAGATCCTTATAAAAATAACAGAGAGCAAATGCAAGCAAGCTGGAAAATCAGACCCACATGAGCGATGGTTAAAGTGCTACCAGGAGGATTTAAGCCCTGCACTGTCTTGGCTTTCAGCTGCACAGCTTGCTTTACAAAGGGGTGGGTCTGTTGCAGCTGAGTGCATCAGCTTCTGTTAGCTGGTGACAAAGTGAGAGGCACACAAGGAATTGCTCAGGTCAACCTGAAGGACTCCATCCCATATGACAGAAAACTACATCACCCACCCCCCCGTCCCTCATTTCCCAACCAGTGCTGAGATAAATGATGCTTCCTTTGCTGAAATGTGCTGCCTTGGCTGTTCAGGAGCCTTACCAGATTCTGTATCAATATTGACACCTCCACTTCCAGCCAACATCTATGCAATATGTAAATTCAGAGAAAGAATTCAAGGGGAAAAGTGTAATATTCTTTTTGAAGCGACTTGCCCCACATTTTGTGTTCTCACTATATTAAATTTATACTACCCTCTTGCTGCCTGTGTGAAATAAATATGAGATTAAATCACCTTTCTTAAGTTGTTGGGTATATGACAAGAAAGAGTAACTAAAAAAATTCAAGTCTTTGAAACAACGAATATAATTCACATTTTCCCCCAAAACTTCTGGGTTGGATTTTCATATTATGTCTGAATATGTTTTTATATATATATATTCTAGATATATTTTTTCCTAATAAAAAATATTCTGGCTTAGATATCACATCATTGCTATTGTTATTGGAGGAAAAATTTCTGAGTTATTTGTTACACTTGTTGAAAAACTTGTAGAGATAGGCCATCCTTCTGAAAATAATGGCTTTTATTTTTTAGACTGTATACAACAAATATGGGGGAAAATACTGTAATAACCACTGGGTTTTTTGCTTAAAAAATGTGAACCTGTAAAGCACTGACTATATGAACCTGGAATTCATTTTTGTGAAACAACAGAATTCTTTGCAGATCCAAAGTATGAACATGGTAGCAACCTGGTAGATATCTAGGGCCTTTCTTGATTTCTTCCCAAACAAATAATAAAAAATCTGAATTTTAAATGAAGACTCTTTCGCAGATTCTTGTAGTCGAGGACAAATCCCACAGCAGAGGAAGAATTGATACTATTTCCTTCTCACCATGATTGAGACAGTGGGTGTGGGATTTCTTAGCTGAGTCTGTTCCAAGAGGAAAGTGTTGTGTCTTTAGTGCTACTGACTGGCCTTAGCATAAAGTTGAATACATGTTCACAGCATTTCTCATTCTCCCTCTTCAGACCAAGGGTGCCTGTTACAGGCCAAAGAATGTCTGTTGTGGACCTGCCGTAGCAGATGAGACTTCAAATATCTGCTGGATATAGTTGCAAGTCTTGTGTGCAGCATTTCCTTTTCTCCTGTATTTCAAGGGCCAGCTGAGAAGGAAAAAATGTGTTCACTTGCATTTTTCCATCCAGTTATAGCTTCTAGGTATCAACTGTAACCTCTAGGACCATTTACTACCAAACAAGGCTAGTGAAGAATTTTAAAGTCTCTCTTACCACTGTTTTCAATTGTTTGAATTAACTGACGAGTGATAAACATCTGCCTACAATCCTGATGAAGACAGGGAAGACATTGCTTACTATTCTGCTAGAGTGGCTGTTTTCTAAGGTATCTGCTGTTGAAGATTACCATTACCACAGATTTAGAAGTCACTGAGACTGTGACCCAGTTAACAGTGTTAGGAATTATTAGGATAAACAGCATATCAAAGTACTTTTATTGTCTTACTGAGGAAGCTGATTTGAACACTTCTTCCTTCACACTGAACGTTCCTCCTAGCAGTCAGTGGCCCATTGCCCCCAAGGTCATTGAAGCACTCAGAAGTTTATGACCAGGCTTCTGAGGCAGGAAGTTACTCACTAACTGAACCTTCAGGCATGTGAAGCATTCTGTTGAAGTTGGTGGCAGATTTCATGTTCACACCCACGTATCTGTAGGATTTTGGTACTCCAGCATCTTCGTGCCTCTCGATTAAATGCTGGTAATGGGACCCAGCTTCTGCTAGTATGGGTACTATTTCCTTCTGCTGCTCTGAGGGCTCAGGATAGGGCTGATCCTGCAACAAGTGCAAAAATGACAGCCCCAGGGAGCCAGACATGTTGTTTCTGAGAGGGCTTATCTCCTGCACTTTGGAACAGCAGCTTCTCTAGGAACCCAGCTCAAGCCAAAGGATACCTGTGGGTTCTTTGCTTTCCTTGTCTTGCTGCTGCAGCAATTGCTAATATTTTGTGTGCCAGAAGATCCCTGAGGTTGCAGTAGTCATTCTCAGCACTCTCACTGAGATGCCATGAGCCAAGATGCAATTAAGGAGAAATATATACCTTGCAAAATGAAAGGAACCAAAGCCCACAGAACCTCCCACTGAAGAAACAGACCTTTCTCTCTTTTTTCTGGAGCCACACATTGCTTTGAGGCCTCTGAAAAGTCAACTCTTTGCAGCTGGATATGAGGTGTAACTTATGGCATATTTTCACCTCAGCTTAAACACTGAAAAACTAACAAAAGAGAACACAAAGGGAGTAAATGATGATGGAAACTTTTGGCTTGGAAGACAAAATAAGAGAAAGTTCAGGTATTTGTCATAAATGAGCTTTGGGACCACAAGCTATCTCTGTGAAGGGAAATGTTATATTTGTTCCATTCTCAGTAGTTAAGACATTTGGACTGCATCAAGCAACAGAGTGAGAGAGGATTTAAAACAAAATTTCACCTGCCAAATTGCATGTAAGGAAAAGAGCAGGATTGTAGTGAAGCTTAATGTTACAACATTTTCAAATAGTTTAAAAGCTTTTTTTATTGATCTTTTTATTATGGTTCTTTAGTTATTTTGTAACTTTTATTTGGAATAAATCTCAGTTTATTTGAAACATTTTTTTAAAATTACATTGTTTTTTTAAATGTTATCATTTGCAGGGCCCAGTTACTGTACCTACTTTCAACTGTCAGTGACTATTTTTAATTTAATTTTTTTTAAGGTTCATGTTGCATTTGCTTTTAATCCATTGATCTGATTTTGCAAGGCTTTGTGTGAGGTTTAGCTTTGGTTCATATGAGGTGCTAGGCACCTTGTATAATTTTAATTGTTGCTTTTTAACTGAGAATCAACAAATTGAGATACTGCATCTACTGTTAGTTCGCTATTAAAGGTTCTAAATTGTATATGTTAAGAATGATGTGTGACATCCACGACTCATACACTTTTAATACAGAAGCACCACAGCTAAGTTCCTATGCAAGGCCTATGTTGAAACGTTGTTATAACTGAAGATTTAGTATTAATTGGATACAAAACGTCATAAAAGTATTGTCCTGAGTAAGTACTTTCAGCCATTTAATATAAGTAACTTGATCTATTTCTAAACCAATTATAAGGTACAGGAAGCTGGGGGCAGAGAGGGAGATGGCACAGGATAACTGGAAAAGAAGAAAGGAAACTGAGAAAAGGACTCACTAGACATAAACAGATGGTTTCTGTGAAAGGAAATATATCTGTAATGTTACCTAGAACATCTAAAGAAAACATGGCATCCTACCTGTTACTTTTGCTAGTAATTTGTAACCCAAGGTTTCTTGTAACTCTCACCACACTACACATGTAAGAAAAGTGTAAACTGCACTAATGAAGTTACTTCACTGATTCTGATTATCTCTGCTTCACAAAAGAGATGGGAAGAGGCTATAACTAGATTAATGGGATGTTTCATTCTTAAAACTGATATCACAGTTATTTTTTTTTCCTTGCTACTACAGCAATTGTTTTCCTGCAAAGTGAGTCTAAACACTGAGTGACATATCTGACAGATATATAAAGGAACCAGATCACAACAGAGCAACATTACCAAGCAACCTTATCCCATAGCTGGGTTATTAGGTTGTCCTTTAGCAGAGAGGAGACATCATGAAACAGAGCTTAGTTTATGCGCATGTTCAATAATTTGGCACTTATTCAGGTGTATGACTTCTCCTTTATAAAGGCTATTTTCTTTTTTCTTTTCCTTTCCTCCCCCCCTCATTTTCTAACACTATCTACCTTTTTTAATGCTAGGCATATTTACAATATTTTGATAGATAACAAGTCTGGGGCATATTCCACTTTCCACACAAATTTCAGCGGGGGAGAGGAAAGCAAAGAAAAACAGTTGGTGAAGTTTTATATAGCTTTTCTGAAAAAGAAAACTATTTATCTCAAATCACCAGAAAAATAGAAAAGGAAAAATTTGACTGTGAAAGGAAATGAGAGTCAACTACTAAAAATTTGGTTTAGACTGCAAAAGTGGCAGTCATACTCTGAACCTGTTGTCAGATTCCAACATAATAGCAGAAGAAGAAGGAGGCTGGTAGTTGAAAAGGTGAAATGCCTATAACCCTTTTTTGACACTCTTCTGTTAACATGAAAAATTTCTCATTCACCAAAGTATTTGAAAACCTACATGTGCAAGTGACTTGAAATTTTTTCAAGATGCTTCCTACAATTCTGTGATTTCTTTTAAGTAGGATAAAAGTTGAAATACTATTCCACATGAGTAGCATTGCCTTAAAAATACACATTTGCCAAAACTGAAGGATAAAGATTTCAGCAGCACTCAATTTGAAGCTAGAATGCTAAGCTTTTACCTACAGACAGTTCCTATTTCTGATTAAATTCTGTAGCACTCTGATTTCCTTTCCCAGAATATGAAATCAGATCACAGAAAGGGAAAAAAGAGATTCCAGAGAGGAGACCATTACTGACGGAAGCCATGTGTCATTAATTCAGTTATAAATTATTAGCTGAAAGCAGGCTCTCAGCATTTGTATTTGATGAACAAAAATTGATTGCTTCAAGGGCATTTCAATCCTTTTGATGTTACCATCTTTTAGTCCACCACAAATCTGAATCCTTAACAGAATGATTATAGCATTATAGTAATCCTAAGAGCCAATACTAAAGGATTTGGAAGAGCAACAGAGATCAATAGATTGAAAAAAGCATGTCTTTTTGAGTTGACAGAGCTGTCTAGCCTGATAGTGAACCTGAAAAAAATAAGTGGAGACTAAGTAAACAAGCAATCGTGCAGACTGAGTGAAACTGAGGTGATGAGCCACTTTTCTGAATTGTTGAATACACTGGGAAGCTCTGAATATTTCCACCGGATTTAAACAAAACTAATGGCAACCAAGGGATATTTTGCCCACAATAAAAATAAAAGAAGTTTCATAAATATGTTTGCATGTGTTTTCAGAGCTTTGTGAACTGTTCTGGAGGTTGGGGTGTACTGCGAGGTCAACATTTGTGTTTTGCATGGACTTTGTGATTATTTGAACTGGGATTTGAGGGAACATTGTCTTAATGATTGTCTTCCTTTTAGTTGCTTTGAAATCCAGAATCTGGGCCATATTCCAACATAGAGATGAAAGTGCAGTCCTCTCAGCAATTAGATTGTGAGATATACAGTAGACAGGACCATGAATCCTTATCATGTAATCTCCATCAAACTATAAAATAATGTGGAAATCATGGAAGTAATAGGCAGTTTGTGGATAGCTCAGGTTGTGCCAGGTTGTAAGTAACAAAGCTTTCCTAGAATAACAAAGAAGAAAATGAGTTGAAAGCTAATGCCCTCTTCAACAGCTCAAGGATTAGCATAAAATTATACTTTGAAGAAGGAAAAAGAACAGCATTGCAACAGTGGAGTATTGTTGAAGATCAGTGGAATGGAGAGAGGACAGAAAGAGAATAAAAGAATCCTTACACCAGAATACTGCAAACTGGTATATAGTTTAACAGATATTTAACAATTCTTTTGGTGTGCTAAACAACAGATTAACTTCGTAGTGCTCAAGTGAAAATTCAGAGAAATTCAGATGCAACACATCTGGAGAGCATCCCATGGCAAATGGTGAATGGCTAAGTAATCTGTTTCAATAGCAAGACATGTAGTGATAATTTATTGTTTGTAACTAGGGCTGTGAGCCTACCAATAATTCTAATGCAAAAATGTCTAAAATTACTTAAAGCATAAATGCAGAACTTCCAACAATCACATTTCTTTCATGAGATGTATGTCACTTATACACACTATTATTAAAAGAGAGAGTCATAAAAGTCATTTGAAGAAGGGTGTGTTTTTCAGCTCTGTATGATTGTGCATATGAAGACTAGTGAAAAAAAGTGAAGCATGTACCTTTTGTGCTACTGCAGATGATTTTCTTTATGGGCCATAGCTTTTTAGCTTGGTTCATGTTTTCACATTTCTTACATCTGAAAGAGTGGCACAAATTAAATGCACATTAAAGGCATGATTTCGGAACATTGTGTTGAAGCAGATTTAACCCATTATTTTGAAGCTGTGCATGATAACATGTGATCTTTAAGCTTAACCTTTATCTCAAGCTGTTTAAAATGTTTTGTAGCTGTTCTTGTCTAAACGAATAAAGAGGATGATAAGCAGGGACTGGCATAAATAATAGCTGCTTTAAAACAGGCAAAGAAATTGATAGCTCTACAAATGGTAGCCACCTGTATCAGGAAACTAAAGAAAGACTGAGTCTTCAGGCGAGAAGAAAACACACCAACCTTCATTTTTCCTTTTTATGGAAATGTAGTTTGAACTGTGCTCTATACTTCTTCCAGCACAACGTGCTCTCTCTTGAGCAGAACTGGAGATTATGAGCATGAAAGAGGAGAAAATTCTGCCTATGTCACAGTAAGTTCTCATGAAAAACCTGCAAGCACTGATGTCTTTCCACAGAGGTTCACAGAAGCAGAAGTGATAAGCAAAGTACAGATGGTTGACAAAAGACAAGGACACCATTCGTAAACAGCAGCAGGTGAGCAGAAAAAAGGAGATAACAGCATAACTGCTGTAAATCACAGGATGCTGTGACATGTAGGTGGGGGAAGGAAAGGAGATTTTGTGAGACCTGGGGTAAAATCTACACCAGTGCTTTCAATAGTAAGAGACAAAAAGACAAAGCTATACCACATGCCATGTTATACAGGTTCTGGGAAAACCTAGTATCTTATTTCCAAGGCTAAGTCCCTGAAAATCATTGTGTCATTTTCTTTCTATGTAATCAACATTAATAGAAACACAAGACAGTTTCTGCAACAGGACAGGGCCTTCAGCTGTCCTGAAAACCCAGAACTTCCCTGTCTCCATCTGTTCTGAAAAGCCAGAATATCTATGTCACTATTTGCATGGCATAAACCCTACATTTATCTTCCATGTAGGAAAAACTTTTATCATTCTCAACAAAGCTTTCCTTTCTCTTGGCCCATAACATTTTCTGATTTGATACAATTTAGAGAGAGTAGTAGTTCTTCGAACATGAAGCTACTGTAGAGCTTTTTGCATTTACATCCCACATTGAACATTTCCAGGGTTAGGATATCCACAACGTCTCTGAGAGACTTGTTGGTTCATGGCAGTTGGGTTGCCTAATTTGTATGTTCAGTAACAAGATTGTCATTCTGGATAATAAATGCAGTTTCATTCCTAAAAAAAAAATATAATTGACCAAAAACTTTATAACCTTTCTATCTATCTACTCTGTATTCCCCACAAATGTAAATTTCTGTACAGATTGATGTTTCCAAATGTCCTACTGATATTGCTGGCAGCTTATACACATACAGTTTGTTCTACTTACAAATGAAAATCAACTAGGAGTAAGAATTTTTTTTTAAATATCAAAAGATTTTGTAAAGCTTGAAAAAGAAATTAAACACATTGAGATTAAATCTTAAAAAGATTTCAGATGGAAATGACTTATGGAAATGAACCTGTCTCTTTACACAAGTGCTGCCTTTCATGAAGACCAATTTGATTCCACTGTGATAATCAATGGATAACTCATTCAAGTTAATGTTCTTCACCTGTNTCTGAAGGATTAACCTCAGTTTTACTCTCCTTCTTGAATTTACCCCATCACCTTCTCAGTTCTTTATATGTCACTATAACCCTCTTCCTGAAAGCTTTTAGTAGGTGTCAAAATCTTACAGTACAGAATTTATTCCCTCTGTATTCACACAACCTGATAACCACTCTCCTACAGATGAATTTTGCTCTGCAGTACTAATATCCAGTTTTCACAAGTACTTTAAAGGCCTTATGTGCAGATTTATATATTTCTTTATTTAGAAGGATTGCTGGACAAAAGAGGTGAGAATTCATGTTGAATTGTGTAAAATATTATTAAAAAATTTTTATTCCACAGCAATTAAAGTTATATAAAATGGACTCCAAAAAGTTTTTCATTTTAAGAACTGTACATCAGGTACGCTGAGGGCTTCCCATATAGTTTTGTTGAATTGAAAGAAAATTACAAATATTTATTTAGGATGTTTACCAATTAAATTTGTAATAAATAGGGGTGGAAAATATCCAGTGAAGACCACTAAAACTATAAGGATTCATCCACCAACAAGCAAACCAGAAGTTTTTTGCCTAATAGGAAACATTTTGAAGTCTGGAAGGGAAATACATCGTCACCGTGAAAAAATAAAACTGCTTTATCTGTGTGATATTGAAAAACCATGAGGAGATTATTTGTGATTTCTGAATCAATGCATAAAAATATAATAGAATAATTTGTCTTTTTTAGAACTTTTTTTGCAGATTTATGATGCAGGACCAGTCGAAGGATTTTGAGGAATCTGTTTTGATATTGTTTTGTTGTTTCAGTTAAAGGTAAACACTTAAAGTAAAAATTAGATTAATTGTAACCCATGTCTATCACTATTTCTATCTTGCTGCTGTCACAGCCTTTGTATCTGTTATCCAAGAAAAACTGAATCAATATCGTAAGTACTTCATGACTACGTGTTGCATATACAAACTACGTGTGGAGTATAGAGTGGGAAAATAACCACCCAGCCTACTCATCTGCTACTGCAGGCAATCATAACTACTCACAAATTACCACACCTTTTAATTGTTTTCTCAATTGTCTTTGTTCTAGAACATTGCTGTGTTGTACACTCTTGGATCGAGATTGTTCTTTACCATAAATGATTCCTTTATCTCCTTAGGGCTTGTTTGCATCACACATTTTGAGACAGAATTAACATTTCCCCCAGCTCTTCTTTTGCTACGTAACATAAAGCCAGTTCCTCTAGTCTGTTGTCACACATTAACTCCATGTCTTTCGATCATCTTATTATCCTCACTTTGAATCTTTAGTTAAATTGTAGTTTTCTAGAATATGGATAATCAGATCCATGCACAATATTCTGGAAGAGTACCATGGATAACTATAAAATTAACTCCTCACCTCTGTTGAAAATCCTTGCTTGATAAATCAAGTGAAGGAATTTGCCTTTCCCATGGTTATATCCCACCTATGGATTACAGCCATTTTACAATTAACTAATACAAAAATTTTTCTTTTCCTCTACTGATGACCTGTGAATTTTTATTAACCCCCACAGGCACAAATTTTTGCTTTTCTCTTGTCAGTGCCATGTCTCTGCAATTATAACCCAGGCTGGTTGTTTAATATATTTATACTTCGGTATTTTTAGTTCATGTCTTCAGGACTAGCACTTACATATTCCTTACACTCCAAAATTTCTTAGCACTTGCTCAACATAATCTCCACTCTAACGTGCAACTACCAGTAATTTCTCAGGGAGCACAATATCAGGTTGAGATATACTACAGTTATGACATTTAACTGGTTAAAAAAAAAAAAAGCCCAGTGCATACATTTCTCAGACTTTTTAAAAACACAACATATCTTTTATCATTTATAGAAATGCATCTCTCCTCTGATATGGTAACAGTAGCTAAATTTGATTTTAGGTATCTTGACACTAATCTTACAATTTTCTATGCTAGTCCTCTCGGAACTCTGGAAAGAACATGAAACTTGGAATTTGTTCCCCCACAAACAGTAATTTCAATCTTTTCATTTCATGTATTGTCCTTTCTCACCTCTAGTTCATGTCACTTATTTAAAATTGAAGCAAAGTATTACTTCAGTCCTTCCAACAATTCCTAGCCTTTCTAAGTGCAGTTTAGTCTCCCTTCTTCTCACATTTTATTTGTAAGGCTAAAAGAACCTTTTGTTCTTTGTCTTGAATTCCTTTCTGCTGTCTAACTTGGCTCAGGTTTTGCTAGCTTATCATTTAACTGCGCACTCTATACCTCATGAAGTCTAGAATGTAATTTCCTTTGCTTAATAATCTTTCTGCCCACCCATATTCTCTTACTTAAACCTTGAATCCAATACATTTTCTCACATTTTGTTCTTATTTTGAAGATGATAATTTTTCAGGCAGGATAAGGGTGGGATTCTCCCCTTGGATAGAATTCCAACGAGTTTTTCCTCTGTTGTTCCAAAGTAAAAATAAATCTTGTCTGTATTCTGCCCTCCTATCTCCGTCATCCAGTTGATACCACTGCTGGAATGCACTTTAGACAGTACAGATGATTTCTAAGTTAAACAATCAGAATTCAGAAGAAATCTGTTCAGAGTGTTTTTGTGCAGTGTTACTCCCAAATCTTTTCACATACACATTATAAGAAATATATAGTCCTTGTGAGCTACATTATTATTTTTTTCAGCCTCATGTGATGCACAATATGGACAGTATTTATTTGGTACATAATTCTTCAAACATTTCTTTTATCAAATTCTTTAGGTTTCTTCCATATTTACTTGATGTTCATCATCCAGATCCTTCACAGAATATAGACATATTTACTTGCTTCTCTGCTTTTCTGTTGTGTTCATTACCTGATTTAGTGGAGATATCCGCTGCCATAATTTTAAGTAATAAGTTATAGATATTTTATTAACTCAAATTCCAAGACCTTCAGTTGAAACTGTCAAGATAAAAGTTTTCTTTCAAAAAATTGTTGTAATCAAACATGCTAAATAGTTTTAAATAATTGCCTAAGAAAGTGCTCATGGGAATTCTCTCATAAGGGAACAGATAGGGAAGAGTTTTGTGAGGCAGCATTTAACACACGTCCCTCTGTATCTTTTTCCTTGTCCTGTGCACAAGAAATTTAAATTCTCTGGCCAGGTCCAGGAGGAAGCTCTGTGCATTGTGTGGTGAATTCCAGGCAAAAGAATAAAAGGCTAATTACAATAAACAATTTATTTTTAAATTAATGATTTGGCTTTTTCATGATGGAATGAGAATATTCCTTCCTAGTTCACTAGGTCCTGCTGCAAGGTACTTGACTTTAGGTTTCCACTGGATGACAGACTATCCAGGATTAAGCATTAATATACAAAAAAATTAAGCTGGTATTTTTAAGTGTTTCTTGCTAAAAATCTACAGGTAAAACTCCATAGCAGAAAAGCATCCTATCCCTTTTCCTCTCTGCTGCCATTCAGTTACCTCTTAACTAACTTTAATGTGGAAAGGACTGTAGAAAACCAAGGATGAATTATTTCTTAATAAGACACATAAAACATTAGTAGACATCTCATTGAACCACTACAAAACAAAACAAAATTGCACTGAGTTTCTATGTTAACTGTTTAGTGGGTCTAATAAACTCTTCACAGGAATTGAGAAAAACCCTTTAATTTTCCTATTGGTGTTTTCCTTTCCCTTAAATGAATGGGAGTAGCATTAAGTCAACCTATTTTCATTGGAAAACAGGACCCACATGGATCAGGTTTTTTAGCGAAACTGATATCATTCATTGCTGGCATATAACAAAGTCAACAGCTATTTTTCTCTATTTGGACTTTAGTTGATCCTATTTTATTTTTATTTTGAAGGTTTATTATTTCACTTGAAAAGTATGAAGATCTGATAAGAACTGAGCTCAGGATAGCCAGCCAAGTCCATGGAACATCAGGGCAGTATGCCACACATTTTTTCATTGGAAACCTGCTTTAATCCCACAGATGGGAGGCAGGTCGGGGGAAAAATGCCAATACAGAAACATAAGATCTTAGAAATAATGTCCATGGACCATGACTAAAAATAATTTATAAAACATAATATTGTTTCAGGGGACACTTTAAAAAAACAGTTTAAATGCAGTAGAGCAGTTCCAGTAGGAGCAATAAAGAAAGGACCACCTTAGATTTTCAATATCTTCTCTATTACTTGGCATACTCCATGGGATATTGGCCTTTTGCCACACGATTCATGAGGTTAAAATCCACTTTATGTTTACCCCTTAGTAGAAGTATCCTAACAAGTTGCCTGTAGGGAACATTCACGTGAACCTACCCTCTTTCTGCTGTATGTAGGGTAAACAGTTCCCAAGATAGAGCAATTGGCTCTCCAGCCTAGTGATTAAGACAATTCTTTCAAAGCCCTACAGCCTGCTGATTTCAATATTTGTTTTGTTCCTTGGGGCTCTCAGAGAGACAGGGGAATGGAAGCATTAAGTCTGAACCTGGGTCTCCTGGCCAATTTTGAGTACTCTCTAAATTCACATATACTTGCTGAGAACTAACAGACCTCAAGGAACCAGTTCTTCTTAAAGAAATAAGATTTTAAAAGCACTTAACAGAAAATAATTTAAAAATCCAGCAAGTGAATACATCATTAAAAAATATTAAAATATGCATAGTAAGTTTAGACAAAAATAAGAAAATAATTATAATTCAGAGGTTGCTAAAAATTTTATGATGTTAGAAAACACAAAGTGAGCAGATTGTTAAGGATAAATCCTGCTTAAGCCTTAGATGTTAAGGAACACTGCTGTCAACTACATTTCTGCAAATAGAGGTATCATTGCACTTTCAGATGACATCTTGCCATGAATACGAATTCAATGTCAAATAAAAGCTGCCTCATGAAAGAGTCCCTTCTATTACATAATCACTAATGTTAGGTTGCACTAGTACAAGTAGGACATATGAATGTACTTAATGTCTCTATGTGGACTCAATCTGAATTTTGCCCTAAAGCACATGAAATCATTCTCACCAAAATGAGTCAAGTGTTATTCTGTAGTCACTTTTGGTTCTGTGAATGTGAAACATTAATTCAGTGATCATGTCTTTTGAGTCTCACTCCCTAAATTAGTTTGTGACTCAAAGGCCAGTAAGAATTTGACCAGAGGTCTTAATTTATAAATCTTAGAGCTTTAGTAATCTTGGTGTACCTTTCCTGCTTATTTCTGGAAACAAACCTTTTACTCTATTGACAACATCCATACCTTTTGTCCTAGAACTGTTAGAAGTTTTGCAGGTGACAAAAATTTTCAGAAGGCAATCTTAATCTCATCCCACGTTTTCTTACTCTAAGTGCCCAAAGTTAGCTTTTATTTGTTTTATTGCAAAGGGCAGTAATTTCAATCATTTCACTGTAGAAAGGAATTTTTTTTTCTCCAGTATTTCACTTTCTTCTCCTCTACTGAAAAGAGAAATCCTCGAATCCAACCTGAGAACTGATAAACACGGAAACCTTGTCTACTAAATGCTTCAGAACTCAGACTATTGGCCAAGGTGCCCAGAGTTTCTGACTTCAAGTAGACAATCAGAAGAAGCTGACAGAGTTTGGAGGCTGTTGCCTCCATCAAAGAATGTGAGGAAACAAACAAAAAAATCTGTGGGTTCATAGGAAGTATTTACCAAATATCTGAGAGAGCAGACACTGGTGACATGTTCCCAATAGACAGTATTGTTGCTCTAATAGTTCGTGAGAAGTAATTTTATTTACATTGCATTTAAAAATTTAAACTTGTGCAAAGCTTATATTCTCTTGAACACTTCAAGATGAGAATGCATTTTTGATGAAATACTGAATTTCCTTTTTCCCTATTTCTGATTATACTGAGGCTAAAGATAACACATTAGGTATAATAACACCTGCATTGTCTGCCACTAATTTAAACCACTAGGAAATTACAAATTCTTGCACCCTACCCTATTATATTCCTAGCAGATGTATGCATTTTACTATCCAGTGGAAAAAGGTCATTTCTGTTGGTACCAGTATTTTAGAACCATATCTAGATATTCCAGAGTTTATCCTTAAAAGAAACATGGTGCCCTCCTAAAAATATTTTGATTCTTAACTGTTGCCTTTATATGTCTAATCTGACACTCATTGCTCACTCTACCTCAAAACAGTGGTTAGATTGGAAGAACTAAGGGGTCAAAGAAAGGGCAATCCATTCTTCCTCAAATTACTAAAAGGACCATTTAAGTTATGTATATAAAACCTTTATTACTCTACTGAATGTTTAAAAACTCACAAAAACCTGCCCAGTGTCAAGAGTCATAGAAATAAATATGCAAATTTAAATATTAGGAAACCCATACCTTCTAGATGGAATAAAAATCACTAAGTACTGTTTAGACAGTTGTAAGACTGTCATTACATTCTAGATATGGTCAACTAGTACTTGTTATCTTATTGTACTTTCCAGAAAAATCCAGTAACAATGTCATGATTTAAGAAACTCTTCTTCTATACTGACATACTTTTAGGATATTTACCACAGAAAAGAATATTTTTCATCAGTTCTTGTTGGCTGGAAGGTATTTGATTTCCACAAACCATCTTTATAATTCCTTCAAAGGAATTATTTGGGAAACAAATTAATTTAACTGAATGCTCTGCCAGCTGAGTCAGTTCATTCCCAAACTCATTATTGCCACAAATATTTCTTTTGTCTCAAAAATCAAGAAGCATCTTCAGGCTTCACAGTGTTGGTACAAAGTTAGCCATGAGTTTGCGGTGTAAGGAGGGGTTTCATCCAGAAGCTGTCATTCAAAAATGATTTTATGGATAAATAGATTTCTTTGACAGCATTATCCCTCCCATAGCACTGCTAATGGTGGCAATCTCTGTCCAAGGTGCTTGCTCCCTGCACCACCAGCCTCTCTCCCCTCTAGCAGCTTCACAGGGTGCCAGATCGAGAAGCTGATCCAGTAGAAATACAATTTCCTTACATAGCTAGTTTCCCAAATTACAGCTCTGATTCAGTTCTTTTGGTGGTTATCCAGCAGAGGGATACCTACAAAAGGACAAGAGCAGTTCTTAAGGTGTCTTAAGTATTGATGCTTGTAAAATGTTAGATTTTTTTTTTTTAATTGAACTTTTCTCAGGGAAGCTGAAGCATTTTATTTCAGAATAGGTTAATGCAACACTAAAAGCTTGCCCAAAGCCCAGTAGTGTAGTGAACTGTTTATCTGGAGAAGTGGCAACTCCATATGATTACTCTTAGGGACACCAGCATTATGATTGGTTGAGGATGAGAATGAACAGTAAAAAAGGTCAAAACTCCTTCTCTGTCACCTCAACCACCGACATTTGAGATGGGAGCAAGAGGAAAGTGAAAAGTAGTGAAATTGGTTTAAATGGCTTTCCAAAAAATCTTGTACTATAAAAGCAGGTCTCCAGCCTGGATCCTTCTTCCTAAATGCAACAGAGAGATATGAAGCTGAAATAGAAGGATAGGCTGACATTAAAGATGCTGTGGTTACCTACGATTTGATCAACAAAATCATGAAGAGAGAAAGAAGCATTTGGGAATCTTCTGCTAAGCAGATCTACTAGTGGAATCCTTTTCACATTTATTCACCTGTTTCCATGATTTTTTCAAATCTGCTAGAGGAATGAGTGATAGAGAGGATGAAAAGAACCTCTGTATCTGTTTTGTGAAAACATTCTGCTGCTCACTATCACTGTCATCAGTGTCCTCAGTAATGAGGTGAAGAAGCAAAGCAAAGCAAACTCTAAGGAACAAATGAAAATTTAACTTAAAGACTTCAGTTCCTTCTATGTCAGAAACTGAATTTCAACTCAAATTTTTTGGAATTTATTTTAAAAATCTCCTATACCACAAGAGCATATAACTCCTGAAGACATACAATCATAGTATGAACAAATAACTTTTTAATAGTAAGTGCAAGCAGTATACATATAAAGGACACTATGAAAAGAAGCAGATATTGAGTTGATGAAACAATATTGAAACTTTCTGCACAAAAAGTATACTGTCAAGAGAAAAATACATTTAAATCCTCATATTCATTTAAACCAAGAGCTTCGAAATATTCAAGCAGTGTTGATTAAGTTATTTCGTCTTTTTGCTAAAGGTTTAAATGCAGTTATGAAAGGTTTCTGCTAATTATATATCCACTAAAGGGCTCAGTTTTTACACTTCTTAGAGCTGTTCCCACCTTGATTTCTCAGAAGAATTTTATCAGATTCTCCATTGCTTAGTAATTACACTGAACTCAGAGTACAGGGTGAAAATAATCTATGAAATCATGGTGAGGTTTATGGTCTTATATAGAAGGCTGGACTAGACCATTAAATGGTCCCTGGCCTTACAAGAGGAAAGAGAAAAAGTGCTGGGATCTCACCTAAGTTATTGAAATTCTCTTTTACACAGAGGAGTTTAATACCCATGCTCGGGTTCTCAAAACTATTATATCTTACTTCAAGGATGCTGGGAAATTTGAAGCAAATGTAGAAACAATAATGGCAAAAAATATGTACGATGAGCTGGAAAGGAAATGTGAAGCACTTTAATTTGCATAACATGCTACTACTACTTCTTTCACAGAATTAAACACAAAACAGATAGAAAGAAGCATATTAGTAAAGGCAAATTTGTATCAATCAACCCTCTGGGTGACAAAGGAAAATAGATCATGAAAAGAAGGCTGAAAAAAAAACCATTTTGATAACAATATCCAAGATACTTAATAACGAAGAAATAAAAGGAAAAAAGTGCTCATTGCAAACTCACATTTATTTATGTAGCTGTCTTCTCTATGCTATTCTTATCAATATTTTTTCTGGAAATAAATTTGAAAATATTGAATTTCATTGCTCTGGAAATTTGTTACGTTATTAATATTATTAGTATCCACTGTAATAATCCAGTGAACTTTGTAACTTTAATGCTTATACAATACAAATTTTCTTTTCACCATTTTTCTGAAGCAAATAGATACGGGGCTTTTGTATTTTCTGTTACCTAAATGGAACTTTTCCTTATATATGAAAGAGGTTGGCAACACACATTTCAAAAGTCACCTTGCAACATGCAGAATCTCCTATCTTACCCTTACTTAGGCAGTTAGAGAAGTTAGTAGTTTGACAGTGTGAGAGATTTTTGATCTTCCATTCTGTAGCCTTAAGTTTAATAATTGCCCCCCATTAATGATATAAAAAAGACAGTGCCTTTCAACCATGCCAAACTGTTGATCTCTGCCACTTTGTCACAAACCTCTGTGCTGCCTCTTCAGCTCTAGATTGTATCTCAGTTACTCAAATCACATTTTGCACAGAGGCACCCAAATTTCCCTGAAAGAGGACTTAGTGCACCTCCTTACCAAAAAAATGCAAAAGTCTGTACAGCAATTTGGAAGTATATGATATTTATCTCATATACATACTGATATATTTTCTTATAATTTAATAGAAAATCTATGGGATGGTTTCTAACTGGCTAGAAATCAATGCAAATTAATTTAGGGATTTTGAAAAAGTATCTCAAAGTAAAACCACGTGCAAACTTACTCTGCTCTCAGCCCATAGAAAATGGTGATCAAGAGCTCATTCAAAGCAGTTTATCCATTGCTGACCTCAAGTTAAGACCATTTCCACAGACAGCAAGCCCTGTGTGATTGGTCCCTAACACAGCTGAGCTAACCCAGGCAGCTGGTTCAAGAGTCCAGGCTAATGAGGATCTCTGCACAACTGAAGTAGTTGTGAATTCAGCTTATCAGAAGATTCAGCTCCCAAAGTGGTGTGAGGTTTTCTCCTTGAGAGGAAAGGATAAAACAAATATTGTACCCTGCAAATGGAAAGTATGCAATGCTCAAATACTTTTGTAAGGAGAGTCTTGTGCTTTAAACATGAAAGGATGCCTGGTAAAATACAGGAAATGTACAGTTTGTTCTGGGCTGGAGGCTAAGGTCAACAGGACCTTACTGGTGCTAAGAACATTTTACACAGAAAGCTGTCAAAGGAGGATGCTCTGGTTGCAAGCCAGCCCTGGGAAAAGGTCAAAACAATGTTGTCCTAAATTTTTCTCACATAGCCAGCTTTAAAACAGAGTTTTTCTCCTATTGCTTTTAACTAGTGAGAATTTTCTTTTTCATAGGGGACATCAGGTGTGGATAATCAGTTTGGGGAGTATGAATGATGCTCTTGCCATCAGTCCATGGTGCTGATGGAGAGATTTATACTTGAGTATGGTCAGTGTCCTCAGCCTGCAGCTGCAACGGATTATTTCCAACATTTTTTGAAAGGTCACTTGGTGCGTTTCTGTGTCAGCATTGTCAAGGATTTATGGACAGCAAGTAAAGGTCAATAATGCACACAAAATGGCCTGCCAAAATGAGCCGTGATCTACTAGTGTGTTGTTGCCCTCCAAAGCTCCACTGAACTGGAGATAACACACAGAAAACACACTTGTTAGTTTACCTAGCTGTTTGGCAATTGCTCAGCGTAGCTCAAGTCTCCTACTGAGCTATGAAAAAGTCCACTAAAAGTCACAATAGGAAAAATTTCAGTATATATCATCTTCATAGTCCATTTATCTTTTGTGTACTTCCCCATTATAGTGTAGTGGATTTTCATGAGTGTCCAGGGTATGCATTTTAAAAAAGAATTGATTGCATGCAGAGGTGAATTTGCTGATTTACGCTACTGTGCTACAGTATCCTTAACTCTGCAATATTTTCATTTAAAAGATGCTGCTGTCTATCTTGTATTAAATTAAGAAAGGAAGAAGTGTGGCAAGTTGATATTATGAGATGCTTTTTCCACAACTAATAATAACGGCTGGACTACCTTGTCACATCTTACACAGTAACAGCCAATGGCTTCACATGGGAAACAAAGGACAGAGAGAAACTTCCCCCCCATCCTCACCATCCAGATTGCAGCCAGACCATCACGTGTCAGCAACTGACTGACCTATCCTCCATCAGTTTGGATCCATTTAGCTTTTGGCTTATAGTCAAATTCTATAGCACTGGGAAATACAGAAGAGGAGGACTGTCTAAGTCGCCTGTCAACACGCACAGTGATCCACTGAGCTCAGACGCAGCGCAGAAACCTTTGTCACACACTGCTCAGCCTGCCATGCTGGTGGTAGCACTGTTCTCACAAACACTACTAAAAAATATTATCCCCAAAGCAAAGGTGTGTGATGAGCACCAAGGTACCCCAGGAAGGGGGTCACCAAGTCTCAACACAATTACCTCCTCTCAAGTTGTCCCTTCCCCTTGTGCAGAGAGACAAAACCCAGACTTCTCTTCTGTAACCCAGCCAGGAGATCCTGCAATAAACAGAGTATTGTTCCCCTTAAAATCCCTTACTGTTTCCCCAGGCACTTGACTGCCTTTTCCTTCAGACTTTTCCTGCATCTTTGAGACAGCAGAAAGGGCACCCTACTCTGACTCGTCTCTTTGGCCTTGAGTGAAATGGCTGAGTGAATGCTTTTGCCTGGTTGACTGTTTAAAGCTGTGAAAAGACACAGGCCCCCAGCTAGAAAACACTCTGGAGACACTTCAAGTTGGATATTTGTGCTTCGCCCCCCAAAAAGTATGCAGAAGTCAGCATAGTTACCATGTTTTATGTCAGATAAAGGTTCCTCCCTCAACCTGCTTCTATTTTGTTATTGTTACCAAACAAGTTATGGGATTATGTAAAAGACTAAATGAAAGTAAAAATGCCTTTTTTTCTTCTGTATTAACCATTTCTGTGTCTATACACTTTTCAAGGAAATCAGGCAATCAGAAATCTCTTGTTATGCATTCATTCCTCAACAGCCATTGTTTGTGCTGTCGACCTAGCATGCCCTAGTGTGACAAACCACTAGGCAATAATTACTGTATTATATTTTATGTTACATTAGAAATGCAGGCTTGCTGTGGTGTTCTTCCCATGAGCTCAGATCAGGCAGGAGTGAACTGGAGAGAATTAATACAAAGAGAAAATACTTTTAAATCTCAGAGCAGTACTTCATTTTGAGTTTTGTTCATCACTGGGATTCATTCCAAGTTTAATGAAACAGAATTTCTCGGTCATATTTCCACATTACATTTCCATCTTTCATTAAAGTAGAGCCAGAAAAGCACTTAAGCACATGCTTAAAACTTCAAAATGCATTCTCAACATATTGCCTAATTCCTGTGATATTTTTGCTCATTGGGGGTCTTCACAAGTTCAGACTAATACTAGAAATTGGCTTTGATTTAGATAAAAGCATTCTTGTCCTAAATGAGGTCAAATACAGCAAGGCCAAAACCTGAAATCTTCACATATGCTATGGGGGACAGATACTATCATTCTTCCCTATGCAGCTAGAACTTGGGCCAGTTAGACACAAAATGCAGAGAAATATCTAGCTCCTCTAGCTTCCTTCCCACAGACAGCTGGCCCATTTGTGGGCCTGTGGGCTAGGCTGGCTCAGATTCTAACACCAAGGGCAATGACTACTTTCAGCAGAGTGACTTGCCAAGTATGGTGCTGTCCAAAATGAGCTATAAAAACAGTAAAAGTGGCAGTCCCTGTTTTTTTAAGACAGCCCTGAGCCTTTGTTTTTATAACTGATTTCCCTCTGTCAAAGAAAGGGCATTTTGTACTCGAGGATGTTCTCTCAGTCACTTCCTTAGGGACTCCATGTCCTCACATAAATTGCAGGATTTCCTAAATGGTTCATGAACAGGCCAAATTTTAATCCAGTTTCTAAACAGTATTTTCTTCAGTAGTCTTGAGGAAGGTTTGGCTCCCAGCAAGCAGCAGTACATTATTTCAATGCAGTGGAACTCAGATCTTTAAAGGGGTTTAAGCTGCTCTTTATATCTTCCAGAAAACCTTGCTCTGAGCTGAATCACATCCTCCCAACGTCTGCTCCTTATTCTCACCTATTCTCCTTCTTTCACCTGAGGAGTTAGGTAATGTCTGGCCCAAGTACAATGAGACCTCCTCCCCTTTTAAAGACCATCTTATTCTAGAACAACGTTGTTTATGTATTCCATATGGCTTACCATTAGAGTTATCCTTGATTCTCTGTCTCCCACTTTCCTTGTGCGCAGTAAAAGAGATGAAGTAACACATTGTAAAAAAATGTGTTTGCAAGATAGAATAGACATCTGCCTCTCTCTTTCAGAGGCTGCTGCAAGAACACAGTTGCTACCTGTTTTGCCAATTTGACCCCAACATGTCTAGGGCCTTTCAGAGCAATTGTGCATGAACACATCAATCTGTTCAGGAGTGATGGCTTTGTGCCTGAGAAGGCCATTGATTTTATTTTTTTGCACTGTTACTGGCACAGGTCAAAATCTGCACAAGTTATTGTTGGTATTGTTAAAAAATATGTTAAGGAACTTTTGGGGAAGATGTGACCTGATCTTCCTGGAATATTTTATAAATTTTTGTCTGACTTTTTTCAAAGCCCTGCATGCCCAGGTAAGGCCAAGAAGATGCTTCTACTTGAAATTGAAGACTGCTTGTTTTGAACATTTCTAAGAAAAACCAAATCCACTCCAACTGGACCACAACATATTGCTTTAGATTTGTCTGTGACAGCTTAAAAATTAGTAAGGATAATTTCATCAATTAAAACCACCTGCTGTTTGATTTATGACAACATCTAAGAATCAATGAGCATAGTGTATATTGTCATTTTCCCTTATCTTTCTTTTTTACACCTTTGTAATTCAAGAATACCTTCTTTATTTGCCTCAGTTAGTCTGCTGTAAAAATGTACAAAGGTGGACAGCTTCTGACTGCAGTGAAGGTAACCTGTTGCCTTGTGCTGGAGTGGCTGGGGCTGGAATCAGGCACAAAGACTTCAAAACTGATCTTTAACCATGCATTTGGTGTCCTGTCAAGGTTAACAATGTTTGGAAGTCTGTGTGTCTCATTTCACAGCCATAAGTCCATTTTAAAATAAAAAACCTCCAAATTATTGATAGTATGACTTCTCTTAGCATTGCATAGAAAGGGATATAGAAACATAAACAACCCAAAATCATCTATTTTTCCAGATTATTTCAGAATAACCTCCTCTTTATGAAGATGTAAATGATATCAGTATCTGAAGCATAGACTCTGATGGAAAAGGAAATTATTACTTCTCTTCTATTTCCTAAGTGATCAGACTCACAGGCACTCCTCCTTGTGTTTTGTCCCAGACATAAGAAAAAGACATTTTCAAAAACCCTATATCTATTCTTTTCTCTTCACTGAAGATCTTGTGTGTCACTGGTTACTCACAGAAAACCACTGCCGGATTTGCTGTAATATTTTTGGAGTGAGATATGTAGAGGTGGGCATATTTGCTATAGTGCTAAAATTATTTTTCTCATGAAAAGGAGAGCAAATCAACTAGCATACTAGTTTCTAGTAAGTCCTCTGAACCTTTTTAAGTCAGAGGGCATCTTAAGTTACTGTGTTCCTTCCAATTTCCTTTAGTGGTCTTGTGTCTGTGTTTCTTCTACACAAATCCATCAGTTTCCAGACAGAAATATAGTCTATAGTTCTGTGTGCCTCTTTGCTATCCTTGTAAGAACCTGGATGACTCTTGCCTCAGTAATTTTTCTTTTGCCTGCCTTCTGAAATCTCTTTTATTTGGATTTTTATACAAGGTCAGAAACAAAATTAATTAAAATCTATGTGAAAATCAAGACATTTGCTCAGATTGTCCAAGATTTTGGGAGTAAAGCTGACCAAGACAGTGACTAGGTCCGTCACAGCTGCAGCGGTTCAGCAATAGGTAACCACTTTCCAGGGAGTGGGGATATACAACTGGCAAAGCATTCTACATTCACCAGAAGAGGAAGCTCCTAAAAAGGACAAATAGCTGCAGGTGGAATATGGTACAGTGGGAGAGACACTAAAGATCTAAACCTAGATGCATTCATATAAACATTGAAAAACCTCAGGTCACCTCAGGTGTTATTTTAATATTACTGCCTCTAACTGACAGCAAAAGTGAATTGGAAGAGTGCGTTTGAAAAACCTATATGTATAATACACTTACACCAAGACGTAGTTGGACCCCTACACTTTGTTTATTTCACACTGTTTAATTGAAGTTACATACTGGCAAAGTATTCTTTTCTCTAGCATACTCATGTGCAATTTATAGCATCATGCATCTCCATTCTGTTACACATAAATTGCATGTCTGTAGCAAATAAAAAGATAAGTGCAATCCATATTGCAAATGCCACGTGCCACTATATTTGCATGCTTTCTCCTTGTTCTTCTTCACCTCATAGAATTTATGTGTATGTTGTAGCAACGGCTGATACCAAAATACGTATTCTTTTGTCAGTTATATTTGGATTTTAAAACAAGCTGCTTACTGTTTATGACAATCTACTGTTTATGACAATGTATACATTGTCATAGCAGGCTTCACTATCTCCCCAAATAATTTCCAAGATATGGTGAAAAAATCTGCTGAACTGAAATATTACAGTAAAATTAAGGACACTGTTTGAAAATATGCATTTTCCCCTAATTTTATTAATATTCAAGAAAGAAGTCCAAAATGAGATAATTATTTTTAAAATATTAAATCACTTTACAGATTTAACTCCACTTGTAATAGGGCAGTTTTTAATCTGAGTTTATCTCCTGATGCAGTAGACCACCTAGCCCTTTCAAGGTACATAAAGTGATCTACCAACTAGATTTGAATGGATAGTAATGTGGTAACTTAAAATAAAATACGTCCTGTGAGAAGACAATCCACTGAATTTCACTCTGTAAGGTGTGGTGTCTTGTCTCTAAGATTCCATGTTCTGATGTTATGAAAAAGAAATGCTTGTGTCTCACTTGGGCTATGGCACAGACAGTCTCTTGCTTCTCTGCAGCATACTATTTTTACAAAAATTTTGAGAATTTAGATTCACATGTGGTTGCATAAGCTTCATTCACTTAGGAAATTATGACAACTAGAAAGAGAGATTTGGGGATTTTTTGCTGGAACAAGTCAGTAGAACTTCACTTACCTCGGTGAACTGAAGTGACTTTCTGAGAAGCTGAGTGCTAAAAATAGATAGCAATTAAAATGGAAATTTAAGGCTGGGCAAACTCCACCTAAATGCTCTCTCTCCTCTGCACCTTCTTGAAACACAAATACATTGAATAATTGAATTTGAATGAATTATTCACACGTTCATAAAATAGCATGCTTTGAAGTGTGCATTGAAAACAGCACTTTAAAACAGTCATTGTACACGTATCCTGTAATCAAAACACAGGCAGTCTCTTTAGGCACAAACGAAAAGCTCAGCTCTTACTCATGACTTTTTGATAATATCTCTGTAACAGTGCCATTCTGGTGCACGAAAAAATGCCATAAAAAAAAGGAAATGCCGTTTCTTTATTTCTATCATCTTCTGATATACCACCAGGATATGCTCACAATAATTTGCAATGTTATAGAGTACCTGTATTTTGCCTATCCTTGTAAAGTCAGTATCTAGTCAATTATTACATATTAATTACATAAACTAAAACCAAAATATGATCTATTGATATTGTTTGGAAATGATATATTAAATAAGGTCTGCTTAAAAATGTTAACTGTGATAAATCACAATTTGTTAAAAATTCAAATGGATGAATTTTTTTAAAAATCAGAAGCAGAAAACAGAGAATTTCAGTCTTTTTTTGATTGTCCCCATAAATAATAACTTCTTCAATTAATCTGATTCAGTGCATTAATCAAACATTATTGATTAGTATACAGAAAATGTGACATGCTGACGTCACCGGTGAAGGAGTTGTTTAAGCAACAGAAGTCTTTAAAAAATTCCCTCCCCCAGCAGGGTAATCTCAGGTGGGATGTTAAATGTATGCTCAGCCACTGGCTGCAAGAAGTCACTAAAGCAAACATTGAAGCACCTTGGTGAAGGCAATTGCAGCCTCAATACTGTCAGCTGACAGTTCTGCTCAGTGACCCTCTCAGATCCCAGGAAAGGTCTTTTCGGATTCTGAGTCTTGCTGTATTGATTTCAATCAGCAGCTTTTCCTAAGAGCCTCACTTCGAAATAGCCCTGCCACAATTTCTACTCTCTAGCCCAAGTCTTATCTCAGGGTTTTTTGTTCATGTTTGACAATGTTCGGATAAATTACAGGAGAGGATTCTTTGTGTGTACTTGTTTCCCTACCCACATTTTTTTTTAATTATGTTTGTTCCCAACACAAGTAAATCTTTCTGTTTACTTATGCTTTCAGTCGCTCTATTGAGGGAGGCACACTGAGCTGCCTCAAGTGTTGTTTTCAAAATGTTTTTACATTTTTGGCCATGCTTCAGCGGGACCAAAGTATTTCTGTCAACGACTTCATTAATGCCAGGATTTTACCGCTGGCTTTTGAATACTGGAGGCACCCCACTGGAGGCCCTCTCACTGCTCAAATCCCTGTGCTTTCCTCTTATCCTTGCAGAGCAGCAGAGGCTTTGGTAGCCCACACACTCCAGTGGCACAGGCTGGAGGGGCCCCAGGCAGCTGCTGCTCTGCACAAGGGACAGAAGGGCAGAAAGTCAACCCCACCGTGCCTGTCCTCGGGGGAGGCTGCACCCACTGCACTGCATCACCAGCAAAGCACGGGGGGAGGCAAAGCCACTCAAGCCATGTTTGCACCTCCTAGCTTCTATAGCCCTCGGCATAAATTAGAGCAGCCTAAAGGTTTTTTTGATGGTTAATGTTCAGGAAGAGGGGAAGGAGTATTTCAGAAAGTTAAAAAGTTTCAAAGTTTTTCTCGTTTGCTGTTGTTTTTTTGTTGATGCTTTTTTTCAATTAAGAAAGCTATCAGGAAATCCTCAGCAGAAACTGAGAATGGGTTCCTGATGGCTGGCTGGATTTTGCCAAAATCCTTTTTAAGGTTTACTTTGAGTAAGCTCAAATCAGGTTGTCATATGGAATTACTCCGTGCAGCAAACTGACCTAGAGCAAAACTGTACAAAGCTGAGATTATTTACTAAACTCCTAAACCACTGGCTGTTTTGCATCTCTCCCACACTGGATCTAATTCCATAAGTAAATAAGCACATATTATGTTAAAAACCCAAGTCAATGAATAGACCAAATAGTTGTACACAAGGTAGGCTATTTCACGACACACAAAACACAGCCATGGGTCAACATTCAAGCCTGAGACTGTCTCAAAGCTTTTTGGCACCTGCAGTTTAGCATATATACTGCTGTAGCCAAGAAGATTGATCACAAGAAGCCAAAGCTGTTCAGTAAAAAAAAAAATAAAAGTAAGAATCAGCTGTTTTCTGTGAGCAATTTGTCGGATAACCAGCCTAATGGAACCAGGAGCATTTCTCTTGAGCTCAAGAAACATTCATGCTGAAGAGGGTACTGGAGTCATTCTAATACTTTGCATTTGTTTTGGAGGTTAAATAGAAAGAAGCACAGAAGAAAGGCTCTGCCTTTGCGATTAGAGAAAAGTCAGAAACATAACATCAAAATGCACAGTTGTGCCCTTGATGAAAATAGACTTAACACTTAAGCTGTATTTTTCACCTCACTTGTACACTCCAAATTGAAAACACAAAGGTTGCCTTTCACTGGTATATTTTTTTAAAAAATGATATAACTGTCCCACAGAGAAACCAGACAGACAAAACGCAGTCCTGTTTTTGTTAAAATAATTCATAACCTGATGAAATGTCTTGTGTCAGAATCAAAACCGAGAAGCTGCAAATGAAAAATGCATCTAAATCATGTCAAAACTGCATAAGCTGCTTGGGGTCTCAGCTCTCCCCATCCTGGGCTCAAAATGGATGCAATAGTAAAAGAAAAGGAGCAAAAGGCTCAGCAGACAGCAATCTTCATGTCTTTGGACAGGATGTATCACCAATTTAGAAAACACTGACATTCATGCATGGAATTTTGGCTAGTTTGTACATACCCATGTGGTGTCACCAGGCATCCCTCTGGCAGAGCAAAAGGGTGTTCCCAACGAAGTTACCTTCCTTGGTTACCTACAGCTGAAACTCCATTGGACAAGCATTTATTCTGTGTGATGGCAATAATCTCTTGCATCTTTACTGAGTTTTGCTAGACAATATGGGAAAAAAAGTATAGTTTCACATCTTCTGATACCTTCTTCCTTGCTTCTCTTAGCACTTGTGAAGATAATAGCACAGAAGAAAGGTGACAGCCTAATGTGATTTATCTAATAAAATAGACAATGTTAATGTAAAAAAAAGAGTTTTTAAATGGTGGTGTGATGCTCACTGCTATTTCAGCTCTCTTGCACTTGATAACTCTCTACAAGCTAAAGGGCCACCTCTTTTCCTGTGAGATGAACAGGTAAGCAGGCAATCATGGCTGGTAACAGAAACCAGTGTAGCCTCAAGGCTGCTCTAGCAGATCCCAAGTATCCAGTCAGTTCAGAACTGTCTCAAGCTTCAAGGGAGATAAAAGGAGCTATGGAAAGATTCCAGCTTACCCTTTGAAAGTGAATCAAATTGTCTCTGGAAATATCTTGAGGCAAAATTGAAAGCATCCAGCTTGAAAAAGTACCTTAAACTCTCATCACTATATTCTCACGTCTCCTTGTCAGAAAAAGTAAAAAAAAGATCTGAAATGTAATACATTTGATAAAGTACAAGTTTATCTATTTGCAACAGAGCTTTGATATAACTTTGAAACATGTCATACTAACAATTCCTAGGAATATATCTGGATGTGAAAATTTGCTCCCATATGAAATTTACCACCTGATACACTGAGTACAAAATCATGGAACTTACAGTCAGTTGAAAGCTTGAAATATGCTGATACTCACTGGGTTCTATTTTCTAGGTGTTGGTTTCTGCTTTGCATTTTATATTAATACTTTTTCTGTAGAATACTTTTATTTATAGATTAAAAAATAGTATAGAGTAAAAGGGAAAAATATTGATAACATGAGAAAAATGACAAAACTGATGACAACTCATGATAATATTGAATAAAGGAAAAGTAGTGATGAGATGAACGGCAATAATGAACATTTAATTATTTGCATGTAATTTAATGCATGTTTAGAAAATGTCCCAATTTTTAAGCTTGCCTCTCAGATGCACCTAGGTGTAGGTTTTGTTTTTATTTTCAGATATAGATGTATATCCTCTGGTCCTAGTTTTCAACTTTATGTTCTGTTTGCAGGCCAGAAGTGACGACATTTTGCAGTACAGCTAAAGTAGCTTGCATATTTGGTATGCTGAAGGCATCTATCATCTTTTGTCTGTAGCTTTTCTGAAAAGTTCATCACCTCCATTCCCTCAACTAGTAGCTTTCTTATAGCAGAACTAATGCCTGTGAGAGAAAGATTGCAGGATCCTCAGTATGACATTTATACCAGCTGCATAAAGGAGGGAAAGGGAAAAGGATAACAAGTAACGGAAACTGTTGCCAGATAGCCATTTTCCTCATCAGAAGGAACACACAATTTTCAGGATCAAAATAGGCTAAAACTGAGCAAGCTAGATCACAGACCAGGGCTTGGGGCAGAAAGGAGGAAAGGGAAATATATAATTCCTGCGCAAGACAAAAACAAGACGACAGACTGTGGGAGAAAGGCAATGGCAGACTGTGGCAGAGAGAGGTGCCTGCAAGGAAGAGAAATCTTGGTAATGGTGAGGTCGAGCTGTTCCCATGCACAAACAGCCTTGCACCTGGCCTTGGGACCCCAGTCCCGAGCGCTGCATGCACACGTAAGCCGTGTAGTCCGTCAGGCTTTGTGCTGTGATGGAGAGCCCTTTTTACTCACACAGGCACACAGCAGGCTATTTGTGACCTTCTGACAGTCAGAGGAGCTGTATCAAATGAAATTGCTGATGCTGAAGCCTCTGATGGCCACCATATGTGGATAGAGGAAGTTCCTGATGGTATTGCAGACTTTTATTACAATGGCCATGACAGCAGATTTCCTCAGTGCAGAGCAATTTGCCAGTGATCATGGAAATCAAGAGTGAATAGACACCACTGGGCAATAGATACCTTCAGGCACCAGAAAAGAGACTGAGGAGCAGGTATGGAAGTGGCAGGACTTGAAGAACACAGAAATGAGTATGGTACTTAGATTTGTTGAAGTGCTTAACATGGAGAAACTAGGACTGTTGTTGTCCTATGGATGACTGCGTGGTCTAATAGTTGCCTGTGGATCTCAGCATCTCTTTTTCAGTGTGGGCTTCAAAGAGAGAGAGCTAGGCTAAAAAACGACATTTTTGAAACCACTCACCTACAAAGACAGAGAGACAGAGAGATGAAAGAGAGAAGAAAGAGAGATGAGAGAGAGATGAAAGAGAAAAGAAAGAGAAAAGACAAGATACTCAGCATGTTTTGTGCAGCTAAACAGCATAGTTTGGTGAAAAGATTTCCTACTTGCATTAGAACCAGGACCAAAATTCAGGCCAAGGAGAGGGGAACTGCCTAAATTATCCCATAGTGAATGCCAACATTATGAATGCAGTTTAAACTTTTAACTCAATGCTGCAGGGTTTTCCCCATTCCCAGGAGTGTCTCTAAGAACCAAGTGCCTACATCCATGCAGGAACAAAGGGCTGGTGACAAAACTGCATCTCCATTTCATGCATTTAATTTACCTGAGACTCAAAACTGACTCTTTTGTGCATCACACCCCTGATTCTTACGTATTTGCTCTGTCCAGTGAGTGGGAAACATGTCAACAAACACTTTCCAGAGAAAGTTGCCCTCTACCCTGAACATATCACCTGTCTCTCACTACTGTCTGGGACCATGTCTTGCATTTGTTCCCTGCAGGGAAGAGACTCAGTGTCTGAGAGGATGGGGTTTGACAACTCAGAAACTGGCCTAGAAAGATCTGTGACTCAAAACTTGTGCCCAGAAGGACCCAAACCCCAGACCAGGCAAGGGCTGCAGCATCTCAGATGCCTCACATTGGCCCCTGTTATTCTGGGTGGGTTGAAATAGCCAAGCACAAAAGCTCAGGTCATAGCCAGCTCTCAGGTCTGAGTGCAGTTTAGCACAATTTGTTCCTGTGTCAGAACACTTCTCTTTGAGCATGTTCTTTTAAGCACCTGATGGGCATCATGCTCCAAGTCAGCAAGCTGATTCAGGTGAGGCACAGGGGCCGTAGATAGATTCAAGAAACAAGGCAGATGATTCACAAAATAGATCATTGATCTTAATTAAATTGTTCCTTAAAGAATAGTATTTGAGCAGATGGAGGCATCTTGAATGAGGTAGAAGTATCTTATCAGTGTCTCTTCAGAGCTGAAAATCTCCATTCAAGATTCAGGGAGCATTTAGGGCCCACAGGAACCAAAATAAATTACTCGACCCTGTTCCCTCCCAATGCTAAGAAATACTGTCAGTAATTAAAATGGATTCCTGAAAATTTATACAAGACAATCCTTAGTTTAAAAATCTAGAAAAACAGACAAAAATTGCATATTGGTAGCTATATTTTAAACAAACAAAAAAAAACCTTCACATAATAAATACATCTTATGCACATTAACTTCAAATTTACTTCAGAAAGCTATTTACAATATAAATAATTATAAATGGGAACACTTTGCAAGATATTGTTGACATAACTAAATTATATTTTCTACATTACATTCCAAAGGAAAACTACAGATGTTATGCTACAATGTCACTAGACCCTTTACATTGCAAAGCATTGTATTTGAAACACTGGCAATCTGTGTCTCTTTGTCCATAAATGTAACCATTGGTTTAAAGCAAACATGAAATTCTTCATCATGTCTCAAGTGCTTTCTTTTTGTTAGATTAGCATATTTTACTCATTGAAATATTTACGTTGGGAAAAAGTTGCAGTGCCCTAGAAGTACTTTTTCTAATAGATTTTATTTCCTTAAGAATGTAAATGTGCCAACATTTTGTGTTGTGTGAAAAATAGTTTCTTGCACTTTGAAACTTCCCACTGTATCAGTAGCTGAAAAGGAAAATGATAAATGCAGTCCAAATTGCAATAAATAACAATGTTTAAAATGGCATTTGGAATCCTAGAACAATAGGAAAGATTGAGAAATTTGTGTGAGAGGGGAGTTAAGTAGGGAATGCAACCAGACAAAAAGCTTTTTTCATCCTGTATTTGATCTTTCCTTTCAAATGCTGCTTCATGGATGGAGCCATAAATTAGCTCTTTTCAAAAAGGGATATATTCCTAACAACTTAGAGCCAGATTTATCTATGGAACTCTTGTACACATAAGCTAAATACTGCAGTGAAGTTTAACCTCACAGCATTTTTTTTCATTAATAAATGCCCTAAGAAAATGTGAAATGGAATCACTAGTGCTCTCTCTGCTCTGAACAGAAGACTACTTCACTTTTCTGGTCTTCAAAATAACAGCTAAATCCTCAGCTATACCTCTAGAAGACTTTTAAAACATTAAACTGAAGGTTTACAGAAATATAGGAGGTTTTATATTTGCTTTTTTTGTTGTTGTTTTCTGGGGTTGATTTGGGGTTTTTTGGTTTGGGTTTTTTTAGCTTTTCAGTGCACACAGCTGAAATATTTAACCATCGATACTCACTGCAAATAAAATGGTTTCTTCTCCACACTGTGGAGCTATCTTTAGTTAAGCCAGTATACCTACAGGAAAGCATGTTCATCCAGCATTGTTCTTAATAACAAAACCTGTATTGCCTTTAGGCTCTTAGGTGCTTTAAGTAAACTTGCAACTCAAGGAAAGAGCAGGGCCTGAATCCATTTGCTGCCAGACATTAACTACAGCCACCTTAAAATAGACACAGCTAGGTCTAATCCTGGAACTGTGTGCTATAATCCCCATTACATACAGGTTTGTATGCAGGAGGTCTGAAACCAACACGTATGCCACAGCTTTGTTCTGTGACTAAAAGGTTAGCTGACCTTTGGAACAGCCAGGCTCGTTTTCTGGGGTGGCTGTGCCTTTTACAGAAATACTATGCGACCTTTTATTTTTTCCAACTCTCTCAGCATGCTCATATAAATGAACATATGGTGGTTAACATACTTAGGGTCATTAATGAATAAATGCTGCATGTGTAGAGACAAAGATGAGATTCAGATAACAGTGATTAAAAGCATTTAAAAGAGGAGAATTTCACTGTGTAACCCACAGCAGTATTGCAAACAGATCAACAAAAGCCATTTTTAAAGCTTAAGAAACACTTTTGGGGCTGGGAGAGATGCATTCATTTTTTCAGAACATAAATAATCTCTTTTATAGAAACATAGCCATCAGAGTCATTATCTTCCATAATTCCATGCTCACACCTTGAGATTTAAGGGAAAAATAATTACAAAACAACCCTTAAACCTATTATGAAAAGTCAGCTTTCCTTCCCTTGTACATGTTAAGTACAAGTACTCCACAAATATTCCCTTTTGGATAAATGCTGAGTAAAGTTATTTTTTAATTTAAGAATTGCTTTGCAAATTTGTCCAAAATCACAAACTCTATGCCCATGGAGTGTGATTTATATGAAGAATAGAAGGTTTTTTATTTTTTTAAACAAAAGAGATATACTAAGATTGTAATGAACAAAAACCATAATGCACCATCCACTGACATCAATAAGAAATGGTTTGAAAGAGCTGTGGTCACTCTGTGTTTGCAATAGTTGCAAAATATTAATTTCATGTTTATAACAAATCAGTATTGTGTTGGAGAAATTATTCAGTACAGTAATTTATATTGTTTCTGTTCCGAAACACAACATACATACCTTATTTAAAATGATAACCTTTAGCTAATGTGATATATTTGAAACTCATTTGGTTCAAATGCCTTGCATTTTTCAATTTTGCAAGATATTTCTTTGCATCTGATTTGGAAAAGGGCGAAACATTAAAAAAAAAAGATTATATCCTTGAAGGATACTAAATGAAAATTTGAATTACATAAATATGTAATGGAAAAAATAAGCTTTATGCCATATTGAAAAGCATGTGTAATATGAGCTGCAGTGATATTATATGCTATAATTAAGATTGGATTCTTGCTTTCATGTAGCATGTAGCATGCAGAGTCGATGTTTGTAAAACTCAAAACCTTTCTGTCAATTAAGAAGAAATTCCTGGCTATCTAAAGAAGCAGGATAGCAAACAAGATGACAAAACACATCCATCTCCAGCATACTGTAATGAAGTGCTAAGGAGTGCCAGTTGCTGGAATCCCATGAGGAGAGAAAGCAACAGCCTTTGCTTGCATCAGCACAACGTGGCTGCACGTAGAGATATCTCTACTGATTTATTCCATTCATTACAGTGCATGTTTTGCATTTGTAGTAGACAATAACTATTGAAAATAGGATAAATAACTACAGTTTTGGGATCACTGTAAATAAGGATGGGGTACTTTTATTGCATAGCACACTGGCTTTTTTCCCAAGGTGAAATTATGTAGCATCTTATGATGTGCCTGTTGATCTTTTAAGTCTTCTGTTTTTCAAAGGTGCCTGTCAGAATCCAAATGCAAGAGTCGCCAAAGTGTGGTTTCCTGACTACTTGTGGCCATTAGACTACAGCCAGGAAACTGCAACTGCTCTGCAGAACTCTATTGCCTTCTAACTAAAAGCTTGATAGCAAGAGTGCTTCATGATCCCAAGAAACTTGAGTGCTGAGAAACTCTAATTCATTCAAATAGTTTAGGAGACTTTTTTGTGATACAAAATAATATTGACACTTAGGCATGATTTTATATGTCCTTGTAGAGATAATACGATTCCATGCACCTCTATTCTAATTTGCTTTGCAAATTGCATTTAATACTGTAAAATGAGACTCCAAGTACAAGTTTATTCATATTATTCATAGGAACAAGTGAAATAAATATGTATCCAGAACTAAATTTATCAAAAATACTTTCTTATTCCTATGCTTTAGGAATATATACAATTGTTGGCTGAAAGAAGTCCATTTTGGTCCATTTCCTACTCTGAGTTAACAGTTGTCAATGTTTTTCTTCCCCTCAATTATTTGCCTTGTTTTTATCTCAAAAAATAAACCAAACAAAAAAACCATCTCTATCTGTTTTTCTTTATGACCTTCATTATCCATTTGGCAATGAGTCAAATAAACTTCTTGCCAAATCATTTTGTTCTCATTTTGCCCTGGCTATCATTCAGTGCTGTCTCTCATTTCCACCGCTAGTTCAAATAGTTTTAGACCATTATTTATCTCTCCTCTGCGCAGAGTTTGGTGCACATCAGTGACATTACCCCTTACTCTTTTCCCTTACAAAGATGACAGACCCAGTTTATTTAAAGCTTTTATTAGATCTTTCAGTCTCTTTATCTTTTGCTGAGCTCTGCTCCACCTTTTCTGTTACGAGGTTTAGATAATAAAGACCAGACTGTGTTGTTCTCCCTTGTGTTCAACGTGCATTTCACCAGGAGCAATCACACTGCAGTCAACGAAGGTTGCTTATGGAGTAAGGTACTCAATTCAAGATTCACAATCTGCTTTGGAGTGATCAGGACTACACACAATATTCTAAGTTCAGAGAGGTAATTTCCTCTGCTTTCAAGTATATCTCTACTTACGTGCTTTATAATGTTAATATTTAGCTTTTGCTTCTGATTAGTTTTATTTGGAAACTGTATTTTTAACCCACCCATGGCATGCTGGTTTATATTTAGTCCCATCGATGACTCAGTCCCATATGTTGAGCTTCTGAATGTTACAAATTAAGCTAGTCTTAGAGGTAATCTCATTGTAGTAACCACCTCAGATCCCCTTTCCTCCACACTGGCATAAGAGGGAACAGTGGTCCTTCCTATTGCAGTCAACTTTGGAACCATATAAATGCCATACAAAAAAAGGACAGGTCTAGCAACTGTGACTACAAATGTGCTATTTTAAATTTTTAGCATATGTTTACATTTATTCTTTTCCAATCAACTAGTCTCTTTGTTCATGAGGTTATTAAAAATTTAACAAAAGTTTCTCTGTCTTTTGATGTCTTGTATAACTCTAGGACAGGCCCTGATAATACCAGCATTCTTAATATAATTTAATTCCTTGGAACACTGATTTTCTGTGACATTTTTATGTATATATGGCTGATTTTGATATCCATAATATTTTCTGATATTCATTAAATTATCTGCTGCAATCAAGAAGAGAATTCATATTTCTTTACCAAGGTCATGCCTATAACTTCACTGAGTTTCAGACAGAGTAGTTATGATATTCTATACTCTCCTAATTTACTGCAAAACTTTATCAGAAGTTATACAAACTGCCAAACAGTTTTTATCTATTCATGACTCATATTTTTGCATTTATGCAACTGTGTTTGTATTTTACAGCAATATTTCTATTATTCTATTGAGTTCATTCTTTGTTTTAAATTAATTCTTAATTTAACCACTTTTCCTTCTTTTAAAATTATTGCTAAACAGCATACATGGCTACAGGGTTAACTGTTTATCTTGTACCACTTCTAATTCCAGTCCACTCTCCCTTTTTCTCCAAGCAATTTTCTTCCATTTCACTCCACTACCCACCATGGGCAACCTTTCAAAAACATGACAACCAAGTCCCATCTGTACCAGCAAGATAAGCAAGCCCTTTGTGTTTCTCAAAACTACAGTGAGAACACCCCTCTCTTTTTTAATAAAGTAGAAGTAAATATTTGACCATATAATCATAAGGACTCTTTTCAAATCAAGCATATGTGAATAGCTATGTTCATAAGTACACAAGGACATAACAATTCGAGGAGTTCTCTCTTCTTTCTCCCTTTTTTGATTTTCTATTGGTCAGCCATGGATGCTTTATACCATACAGCAGCATAACATGCTTGGCCTTTGGGGTTTAAACAAATCACTAGAAGTACACATTTTGTTGTGAATTTTGAAGGAATACATCCCAACTTCCTGCATAAAAAGAGTGCATAGCAGTTCTGTTGCCTGGTACCTACGCAGTTCAGAAGATCTGCCCTTGGCAGTGTTTCTAAACAACACCTCTCACACAATGTGGATAAACTGCTCTGTTAGCCTGCCACAAGCACTCCCTGCCTGGACCTCTTCTATCCTTCTCAGCATGCATGGCATCTACTTTGAGTTTAGCTCCATTTACTCTAACCCTGCATGCCAGTGCATTTTTTTTTTTTAATTAATGTGTTTTAACTAACTTATCCCCCCAAACCTTAGGTTCTTCTCTCTAGTGCACTGTGGTATGGGAAATGCTGGCAAGGACAAGGGCATGAAAACATATAATATCTTCCAATTAGATCTCAAAGGTTATTTTTTAAAGCACAAAAGTTTTTAGAAAAAAAAGTGTCAGCTTCCATTGGTTATTATAACAGATGTTCCCTTGTGTCCTTGTGCTGGATCTTGCTGCATCCTTAAGTGAGAAGTCACATCAAAGTGGGACCCATTGCAGCCTAGTGAATAGTTTCTAATTGTTTCACTGTCATATAGATGCTCCAGGGCATATCCAGTTAGTGTGTAAGCATGCTTATCAAAGTACTGCCTGTGGGAGCTGTAATAATTTGGAGAGGCTGCTGGGTGGTCTCCTTGGGTTTGATGAGGGGACATGTCTGAATGCAGGTAGTCTTTAGCAAGTACCAAACTCGATTTTGATATTCGATCAGAACTGGGGCTACTTATCCTGGACAGGGTTGTGGGGCTGTTGTCATAGTCATTTTCATGTGGGCTCATAATCTTTCCATCTCGCTGCTGGATGTGTTCACAAGGAGGAGTGTTGGCAACTGTTGGGACGCGGCAGACGTCTGCTGCCAGCTGCTGCTGAGGGTAGTTGGCAAAACAGATTGCGTGCTTCTTCCCCGTGCCATTAATGGAGACCAGTGGGTCAGGAGTGGTTTTCCGCAGCTGTAGCCTGTTTTCTTCTTCTTTAATCATTTGCTGGGTGGCTCTTATTAGAGTTTCAATTTTGCTGGGCTCATGCGGACTGTTCTGATACTGCTCAGTACGGTATCGGTCGCCTGACTCACTGGCTGAGCCAGGATCAGGTGAGCTGACAACACTGTCCTCATCCCAGTGTCCTCTTCCTAGGAAAGAGAGAAAGGACACAAGCACTGAGGTTTAAGGAGGCAAGTGATCTTGAAGAACATGTCATCTGAACCTTATTTCACACAGAGAAAATCAAGTCAGAGGTGAGTTGTAAGTCACCAAAAAAGACCCCTTGCTTTTCAGTGACAAACTCTAGTTTCCAGGGTCTCCACTTGAAACAAGTAACACAGCTGAAAATATACAGAGATCTAAGCATCTAAACACAGGTATGTGGTGCCCACCTGGTACACTCTTGGGTAGCCAAGCACCTGCATAAGCCCAGCAGGTATGGCACCAACCCTAAAGCAATTCTCTTTCAGAGCACCTAGACGCCAGGCAGAGTATCCTAGAGCATGTCAAAAAGTGCCCTCAATGCCAGTGTTCAGGCCCCTGGCCCCTTACTACCTCTATACATCAACAAGGTCTGAGTGAATTTGGGCCACAGTAAAAAAAAAAATCTCAGAGAATTAAAAATGTATGACATTCCAGCCTTTCCAGGAGCTAAAACAGAGACAGAATTGGAAATAGCTTGTGGCTATGTAGAGACTTTATGCAGGATACACAACAATAAATAATAACAACTTCTGAAGGAACTCTTCCTCAAAAGCTTAAGAACCCTGTTAGTGACACCATAAAAATGTGTTGTCATATCCCCATGCATAAATATTTGCCTTTGAAATGGGGGGATATTATGACATTCTCACCTCTCCTTAAAAAATAAGGCCCATATATATATACATAGATAGATATAGATGATAGAGATAGAGATAGAGATAGAGAGAGATAGAGATATAGAGATAGAGATAGAGATAGAGATAGAGATAGAGATAGAGATAGAGAGATAGAGATAGAGATAGAGATAGAGATAGAGATAGAGATAGAGATAGATAGAGATAGAGATAGATAGAGATAGAGATAGAGATAGAGATAGAGATAGAGATAGAGATAGAGATAGAGATAGAGATAGAGATAGAGATAGAGATAGAGATAGAGATAGAGATAGAGATAGATAGAGATAGAGATAGAGATAGAGATAGATAATATAGATATATATATAGATATAGATATAGATATAGATAGATAGATAGATAGATAGATAGATAGATAGATAGATAGATAGATAGATAGATAGATAGATAGATAGATAGATAGATATCAGAGAAGGTGTTTGGCTTGCAAGTAGCTGGAAGGACAGAATCATACCTGTCAGTCCTCAACAGGAAGAAGGTGCGTGGCCACAAAACCTGAATGGTCAACATTATGATAAATGGCTTGATTTGATGAGATACATTCCTGCAGGAGGGCATGTGTGGGACTTGCACATGCTATTTATCAATGTCCCTGCCTTGGCACACACAAAGTCTTCTTTGAGGATGAAGCACATTAGGTTGGCTGACATTACTCCTCAAAGCAAACCCATTTTCAGACTAGCATATGAAGCTTCTCCTGTTCTATGTAGGGTCAGGGCATACAGATCTGTTTGGGTTGCAGATCACAACCACTGTGTTGCAGAGTTCTCTAGAAAAATCAGTGGTGGGCTTTTACAATAAAAATATCCTGCCACTGCAGTGTGGGGTATCATGGGCATGAATTTATGCTTCACATCCTCTTAGGAGCTGGACCCAAAATTCCAGGACTAGTCAAGTTTTTCCCCCAAAGCCACATGCAGACTGAATATCTACTGAAAAATGTTTACACTTGATATAAAAAAAACTTTCAAACCTGCAGCACCTGAAATTACAGCCAAGTAAAACAACAAACTAAAACCAAATTATATTATCCATTTCCATTAATTATTCTTGATAAAGGTGTGGAATTAATACCAAATCCTTTTGCATTTGTACCTCTGTATGATATTTCTACAGTCAGCAAGCATTATCATGCATAAAATTTGCCAGTAAATTATCATGCTTTTCTAGATTCTCTTTTTTTGAGAAGAAAATCAAGAAAAACACAAATAGGGTAGAAGTACAGAACAGATGCAAAAGAGGAGGCATATTCTCACAGGAAAAATGGAGAACAGTCCTCATCAGCAAAATTTTCTGCTCCTTTCCTTTCCTGTTTTTTCTCAGATTGTATTTCCTAGAACTTGCTATTTAATAACTTTTTTCTAATCTCAACATCATTTTCCTCAGATTGGAGCAAAAAACAGTTCATTTTTTGTTTACAAAGCCTTGTTCTGCACATCAATGGACTAGTACTAGTGTAATCTACTTTTTTTGAGTTCTTTAGCAGCAAGTTAGTTTTTATAGACTATTTTGTAGAAAATCTTTTTTTTGTGTTGCATCCATCCTTAAAACCTTGAATTCTGACTTTAGGGCCAGGTACTGTCTTCCAAGATTAAGCCTATAATTTTAAAACCAAGGACCTCTGGACTTTTCCAAACCCAGTATCAGGCTTTCACTGTGGTTTTATCATTAGCTTCACTCTCTGAAAATGTGCTAATGCACTGAGTTTGCAACCTGTCAGAAACTAAAGAAAATTTCAGGCTTGGTGCTGAAAGGCTGGAAAGATGCATATTGGCTAAAAATTATAGCAGAGCATAAATGCCTGAAAACCAAAACCAACTGTTAATTTCTATAGCCAATTTGAAATAAACATCAAATCATACAGAATCTAGTAATAATTAGTAGGGAAAAGTCACTTGGACAACAATTTCTCCAACAGCTTTCAAGATTTTTTAATATCTAGGTTGGAAGTGTCTTGATCTGAAGTCAAATAAAAACCACTTCTCTATCAAGTGGATTCTTTTGTTTGTATTTTTAAGATCATGCTTAAAATCTCCCCACTCACATCTTTCCACCTTAATTTCAAAGATTGATGAAAATACAGCAAAATTATATTTTGCTTCACATAAACCCAGCTATGAAACTCAACTGAACTTGAATTTTAAGTATTCCTCATCTCCTCAGATGTGATCTCTGAGTCAAGAACATACACCAAAAGCATCTCATTTTCCATCTTTCACACAAACAGCTGCATGTTTCTGTCACACTGCTTTAGCTGAGTTGGTGTGGCTTCTGCAGATTCTTGTTGTGTCTTACCATGAATCCTGTGCACTGACGTTATGTGGGGCATACTGTTCTCATACGCTTCTCTGCTCTCAGGGGATGATTTAGTCAGGGGCAGTGCTGAACGAGAACCCCACCAGCTCTCCCTCCCCGGCTGCGGCGTGCCAAGGAAATACCGGCCGGCTTCGCATCTGCCTCCTTCACAGGCCTGAGTGTGGAAGTGCCTGTCATCCGTCAGCCTGGAGTGCTCGAGCGCAAACCCGTAGCAGAGCGCGCTGCGGTCCGAGTACTGTCTGTAGGCACAGGAGACGTCGTGGTGCTGGGAGCTCGGTCTGTCCGCGGGCTCCAGGAGCTGGGGAGAGGCCGTGTCGGTCAGTGGGCTCCCACCCCACTGGCTCTCGTGGTCAGACTCGGATCTCTCGGTGTGAAATCCAGAATACTGCAAAACAGGAGAAGTAGCGGTGGAAATTACCACACCTGGGTGAAACCTGCAAGTAGCTGCGCTGGGACGGCAGAGTATGTATGTGATGGTGTGTTTTTTGTGAGCGTGCCCATATGTCTGCACCTTCTGATTGGGCTCCTGGTCCTTTCCTGTACAACACTCTGTAATGAGCTCATAGATGACAGGACAGACCTCATGAAAATCTAAAACATCCCATGTCGACCCTTAACAGCCATCTCCTTTATGATGTGTAATATTAGGCTCAGAAACATCAGTGTTGCAATTCAATATATTTTTAGTATGTCCAGGTTTTTCTTGTTGCTTTGAAAGCTGTGCTTATGCTCAGCCAAGGTGCTCCAATGCACTTCAGCGAAACACTTCCAAAAGGGACTGAAATAACTGTTCCTGGAGCATTCTCACATGTCAAATTGAAATTGAATGTATTTGAAGATTTTTTCCTAAGTGTTCACTCTCTTTCCCTCATATTTTGTTTGTTGATTTTTTTTTTTCTGACTTGGACTTATATCTTTGAATTCCTTTATTCATGTTAGCAGGGACAACAAAGCTTCTTGTAAATCCTGCACTACCAGCATTTCTGTAAGGTAAAGTGATGGCAGATGGCAGGAAGCTAAAAATCTCAGCTCTGTTACAATATGGGAACAAGGAAATTCCAGAAGCTATTTGCCAGTAAAGGTGGCTGCTAACCAAAGCAGGCAGAGTGAGCATTTTTCACCCTCATTAAAGCAGGGCCCTCTCAACACAGAAAAACAACTAGTAGGTAGTTGGAAAATTAGTCACAATAGGAACATGAGCATTTGTTCAGAGAGAAGCAAGGGTTAAGTTAAATGTCACCGATTTCTAAATATTCATAACAAATGCTTCCAACTTTTAGATACATTTTGGGAAAGGAAAAGAATGTTTATTAAACCTCCTAGGGTTTAGTTATCTCATTTTTAAATCTCTTTATTTATTGGAACTGTCAAACTTCACGGAACATTTTTAAATCAATTTCACCCATGATTATGGACTGGGATGAGACCAAAGCTGTACATGCTCACCTCTTCAGCGCTGCACACTCATACCACAAATCAATGCATTACAACATGAAACCTTGGAATTCGTCCATTCCATCACTCTCCTTCCATATGCCCACTCTGCCTTTTCTTTTAATAGGCCTAACATAAGGTTACCTTCCATTTCATTAGATTAAGTTGCTATGAAACTCCTCATTATCAGCCAGGATCAAGGTTTTATACACTTACCAATTGAAAGTACTTACCAGATGTTTGACTTAAAACTTAAACCATCTGTGCAACATCAGTAGAGTTTTTGGCATTTAACTGGGCATTTCTTCAGTATTCCAGTTTATATTTGTGAATACTGTTTAGGTTGTGAACATGATAGGTTATTTAAAGGAAACAAAAAAAAAGGGGTCATGGCTTTGAGGAAGTGGATAATATTTTGTTATTAGTTGTCAGAAGAATACTCATAGGCAACGAGCCTACCAGTAGACATGGAGGAGGTCAGAATGTTAGTACCACGATACTCATCACAAAGGTTTAGAGATGAAAGGACAGACATGAATTTTCATGAAGTTTAGATAGTTACAGAGCCACAAAATGCCAATAACTCAACACACACCAACTAGGAACTTTATTCAGTCACCACAGTGTTATGTGATCAACTGGAGCATCTGTCTCTTCTATTATCCTTTCAGATCTAACATCTACAAACTGCTTAATCACAAAGACACCTTCATTAATTACAGCTGAATTATTGCAAGCTTTTTTAGAAAATGTGTTGATAAAATTAAGTTCCCAAACAAAAAAAAAATAGAAATTATTAGCAACATTAACAGTTAGTAAATTTTATCTACAATAAAAAGACAAGAAAACTGTATTTTAATCTGGTTTTAATTTTAAAATTGTTTTTAATGGTCTTTTTGATATTACTTGTATAAAGCAGATTTTTTTAATTTTAAAAGTTAAGCAGAAATATTATATAGTATAAGCCTAAATGCAAATACAGAAAAGTCAAGAGTTCATTTATTTTCTTATTAAGACAAGTATGCATTTCTTTCATTAATAATTTCCAATAATATTATAACAAAATTTCTTTTTTGGACTATTTATTATGACAACAATAATGAATATTTCAATCTTTCAAACTGAAACCTCTTAATTTCCTGTAGCTCTACTAGATATTCTTCTATTAGTTCTCTTCTTCTAAGGACACTTCAGAGTCCAGCATAGCTTCCCTTAAAGGGAATATCTTCATTTAACTGAAAAGTTGTGCAATTTCTGCTGTTACCTTGAACCTAACCACAGGAGGCCTTTGTAACACTTTTATTAAAGAAAGGGAAACTATCTCAAAGGGTTTATGTTTAGAATCTCAGAAATGCACTGTGTGATGTCATATAACCATGTATCAAGACCAACAATACTTGACTCATCCTCTTTGTACTTGATGTAAATGAGGATTATTTGAGATCTGACCTGTAGCAGCTGCTAGGACATGGATAGAATTAAATTAACACAGTCAATTGGTTTTGGCCCACATTTTCTGCCAAGGTTTGATATGGCTACTTTCTCCTAAGGTACAACATAAACAGAGACAATGCAAAAATATGTCAAATTCCCTTTAAAGCCAGCCACATCTCTATTTGGCACCCTCAGGCTGCCTCCACTGCTGCTGTCCAACCACTGCCTCTGCTGGGAATCTGATGTTGACAGGTGGAGGCTTCAAATATGGGCATGTGTGACATGTTGATAGAGGGAGAAATTAAAGGGTGATCAAAGGTATTGCTTTACTGAAATGGGAGTGGAAACACTATCTCTCAAGTCAGAATTAGGCTCCCATATGCCAAGTGATGAAAGACTATAAAAAATGGAATGAGATTTAATGAAAATTATGGCAAATTAAAATCACTTTGGGGTTTTTTCCAATCCCAGTCATGTCTCAGCAGAAGTATTTTATTTTCTGCTAATTTCTGCTCTCTGACTTCTATCAGGAGTCAGAAGGCAAAACTAATTTATTACTTCTGGGTTTTTGACAAAACTTAGTCAACAGAGAGTGATAACTTCAAACTAGTAACATCTGAAATCCCTTCAGGTGATTTCTGAATTGTCATCTGGCATAAAAAACAGCAAAATATAAATTAAATGTCCTGCAGCTGATCCCTGGAAACTGAATTGCAACCTCTGTAAATTAGAAATGTCTTCCAGAGTGGTAATCCAGTGTACAATCACAGTGAGAGCACACCAGCAGGATTAGCACTGAGAAAGAAAGGGTCTGTGGACCATCACTGCTGCATTTTCATTTGAAGAAAAATTTCAGGAGGGCTAAAGAGACAAGGAAATAGAAAATATATAAATTCCATGTCTAAGGAAGCTTGCTTTATGAGAGTTCATGGAAGTGTATTAGGCCAGTAGACAATTTAATATTTCTCATGTGAATTTCTTTTGCCTGACCTTCCATTCTTCAAGGGTCTCACCAGCCGGAGGACTTGTCCTGTCCTACACAGCAACATCAGCCTGCCACACACACCACCCCAGATGTTCAAACAACAGATATTATACATATATAATTTTCTGGCAGCCTACTCAGGTTTTTATCATTATAAACACTAAATATATGGTGAAACCCTCACAGAGGCCTCTTTTCCATGAAAAACTTTCACTACATCAGCATTAACAGCTTTTCTCTTGATTTGTGTCTGAATCATGAGGAAAAAAACATCACAATGCGGGCTGTATTGTACTAAGAACATATGCATGATTTTAAATCACTTTTATCTTACATTTTACTAATGTAATCCTGAAATGTAAAATATGCTCTTTTCACATTCACTATTATAGGCACAACAGATGGTGAAAGACTTAGATTAAAGTAATACAGCATGTCCATTAAAATAACCCCCACTGCTGGTGACTCTTCACCAGATCAGGAGTTATGTTTACTATAAAAAGAGGGGTTTGGTTTGCTTTTGAACACACTAGAAGCTGCCAAAACTTTAGACTACAGGAAGAAATTAAAACAAAACTCAGGCTGGCTAGAATTCAGCATGATTCTGTTATCTTTACCCTATTGGGTGATATGCCCAAATAGAGATGGATTGCAGAATTAATCCAAATTATCCATCTAACAGAAATATAAAATCAATATATCTCTGAAATTTTATGTAGCAGTACATACCTATATACCTACCTATTAATATATACCTATACCTATAATATACACCTATTTCCAAAAATTGATGCATGCTGTAATACATACCAAAGCTCAACAGCTCTTGGGTACATCCTTACTTGTATGTGTACTTTCATTATATATATATATATATGTATGTATGTATGTAAGTATGTAAGTATGCACGTCTGTATGCATATATAAAATCTTTATCCAAGAACTAAGATGAGATATGAAGAAATAAACATTTATCCAGAGCTCACTATGGAACATTTCGGCTACAGGTAGACAACAGGCAATTTAAATTTTTTTTTATAAATCATCATTAATGGGACATTAAACTCCCAAGCAGTTCAGATGATCATAATTAAATATTTTTCCAGTCTTGTTGCTATTGCCTGTGTATGGAATAAATGAGGTCCTGGACTAGTTTTTGGGAACACAAAGGTACAGAGCTGGATTTTGGGATGCCCTCACAATGATGACGGTGATGATTATGTTGTGGGGGAAGACTACAGGCATCTTTTCATCATCTCATGATTTCCTTTTTCTGCAAATATCCATCAAACCTTCATCTGCCTGTTTGTTTTCTTCCTTTTCCACCATCTCTTTAGACTCTGCATCTCTCTGGTAGGACAGGACTAGAAAAGCACTCTTCAAACTGTCTGAGCAAACTGTGCAGCTAAGCCATGAATTTTGGGTTTCTCTCCTCTCTGCTTGCCTTTCCCCTGCCTGAGGCTGGTTTCACAGAGCCCACCAGCCCACTGTACTAACAGCATGCAGTGTTAGTCAGATGCCAACCAATGCCTTCAGTTTAATGACCTCAGTTTTACTTAAGAGTCTGCAAGACCCACATTATGCTATGCTTTCTTTTGCGTAGGATTTAAGGAACAAACATCAACACTGCCTTAGATGCCTAAAACATCAACTTTTTGCTCTAGTAGTAAAAACTCAGCTGAAATGGATTAATATCATTTTCATATTGTTCACATCTCATGTACCTATCTTATCTCCCAAGGAGAAGGATTCGCAGTCAGCACCCAGTAATGCATATGATTTCTTTTTCTCTTCAAGAGACCAAGCAAAGTAAATGGTAAGGCAAAAAGGGAAAAGGAAAGGAAAAAAATGGGAAAGAAATTATGTATGTTTGAAATCTTGTAGGTGCCCCTGATTTTAAGTAGTACTTTGCCCACTGCCACTGTTTTACTAATAAACTTCCTGCTTCCTTTCCTCACCCCAGCTCAGGCTCCTATGTAAGCCAAAACCCGTGACCTCGCTCTTCAGCTGTGACTTTTAAGTCACACTCTAATTTTCCCCTACTAACTGGCAAATTACATGGGCAGGAGACTGAGGGATGCAGGCCGTACCACCTGCTGCATGTTCTTCACAACAGCTTCTCTTAGTCTTTCAACAGTTTATTTAGTGGTGGAGAAGGATGAGAGGGAGGCAAAGACAAGCTGCCAGCATTACTTGTGGTGATGGGCTGCAATGAATGGTATGACAATTTTTCAAGATACTGGCAACTAACATGGCTGCTTCTTTTTGAATGATGAAATATGCGACTTTAATATCAGGCAGCTGGTAATGAGGATGCAAAATGAAAGTGGAGACAGAGCACCCTGGGCTTTCAGACAACAATCTCTGGTAAACCAAAAGTCACAATGCTGCACTGCTCATTCAGCATTTTTTTCTGGTGGCAAAAGGAATAAGGAGAACATACTTTCAGAAATCAGATAGATATGGAAGGATAATAAGTCTTCAGCTGGGATTGTCCTGCTAGCAGATAAATACTTTGGAAAGGACTGCGTAAGGCAAGATAAAATGTAGCTGCAATATATCAGACAGTCATAAAAATTGAATGTAGAATTATTTGTTTGTGTCTTCCTCAATTCTTTTAAGCAGTTTGATTACAATTGTTTTATGTAGTGCATTCAAGAAAAAGGCTTTTTTAACAACCCACAGAAACATGTATGAACAAGAAAGCTATAATAAGATGTCATAAAGGCTATATTCTTAAAATTAGGAATTCATCTCTAGGTGCTCAGTTAAATATTTCCTGTGCCAAAAGCAGATGTCATTTAACTGAAATTCTTACCCTTGTCACTTTTGAGATGAAACAAAAAGGAAAACAAGGAAGTGATATAGACATTTGAGATCACACTTAGAGGTCCCTTTAGAAAACATTGTGCTTGTATCGAAAATTTACTTATCAAGGTCATTATCAGTTAAATATTGAGACTCTTTAAATATTGTACTAAATACTGGGCTCTTTAAAAATGTATGGCTCTTCAATGGTACATCGTGAAGGTATACATTTATATCCCGTATATCCATTTATATCCTCTTATATAGAGGCATAAAAGTTGTAGGACTTGTATCATTAGTAAACATCATGGTTGTTTTAACAAACATGGTTTTTGAGCTACAAGATTGATAGTGTAAGGATATAAGTGCTGTGACATTGCCTGCAGAACACAGTTGCATAAAAGTATTGTGTAAGTTTCAGTTCACAAACCCAATTGAGTCTGATCCATTCTCCAAGCTGGGACACATTCCTTACATGTTAGGCTTGAAAATGAAATCTGGGAAATTAAAGTCTACTGATGCCAATGGCCACCGCCTACTGTTTTCTTCCTTTCAAAGCCTTACCCACAGAAAAGTACACATTTTCTTGTTTCAGTTCTCCAAGTTGGCTGACTGCTTTCCCTCATCAAAACTCACTCATCTTGACTACAATTTCAGTATTAACTGCTATCAAATATCTAGCAGCTTTCTAGAGTTGTTGGAAGTAAAGACCAAGTAAGAAAAAGCAAGATTTCTCAAATGACAAAACTCAGTCTTCTCACACCAAGTATTTCAAACCAAACATTTTCACTTGACCTTCTGTCCACTTCTCATTAACTCTGAGCCTCTGCTGTTATTGTTGTTGATAATGATTTATTATGCATGCTGAAACATAAATGTTTCCAGCTTCTTAGAAGTAGTTTAAAGAAATGTATTCCTGTCTCAAGCTCGTATAACCTGCTGTCTTTTATTCCCTTTGGCCTATTCTAGTTACGTGGGTAAAGCAGCAGTCAAAATTAAGACATTCGAAAATATTTAATTTAGATTTTCAAAGACAGCTACCTGTGGGTACGGCGATGTCCTTGATTTTGACTTTGTGCTCGAGAGGCGAGATTTGCTTCCCTTTCTATTATCCGCTATGGTCGGAGTTGAATTTGCGTATGAGAATGCCGGCTTGGTAGCAGTGACCTGATCCAGGGAGAGCTGCAGTCCTTTATATTCAGTGTCCCTATAGGAAAGGCAAAAGTGAAAAACAAACTCACTTCATGTCTTAATGGGAAACATTCCTTCCTTAGTGGGGGGTGGAAACAAAAGATATTTTTAAGAAAAAAGAATAAAATCATCCAGACAGGCCAGTATATCCTCCTAATATGTTTATGGAGTAGAGCTTGCTAAGCAATAGCTCTATTTTTATACTGAAAATATGATTGCTTTTTGTATCCAGCTGTTATCATCCTGATCTACTTTCTTTGGTAATAAAAAGCAATGGGATGGATATTTCTGAGATTTGTATTACAGTTCTACATTGGTCACATAGCTAAGCAGTAAATAGGATACATTTTCCTCAAAACTCTTTTAACCATACAACCATAAACTTACCGTGTGTGTAATATGTCTGTGTGTTCACATGTGTGTATGTGGGGTGCATATAACAGCTTACACAGATGACTAAATAAATTGAACAAAATAATTTTTTAATGGAAAACACTTGATCTCTGAAGTTGTAATTTTCATTGTTTAAGAAGTTTCAGGCAATTGTGTAAATTTTTTATTTCTTTTTTCTACAGGTCTTATGAATGCATATTCATCCATTTTTAGTTTCTTATACCAGTTTACCAGTCAGAGAAAATAGCTAAATAAATTTAAATCTTGTGATTTAAATAGCCTGTCCCTGACTCACAAAATAATAGAGGTTTTCTATGGGGACCTAAATATAATGTCAGTTTTTGAAGTTTGGCGTTAGTTTCTTCAGACTAATGAATACATAAAAGTAAGGAAAACTGGCATTGTTCACCGTGTCTCACTAAGCACAGTGAGGGCACATGCATTGGACTGCACTCCTCTGCACACATCTGCATGTCTGCTGATACCCGGGGGAGTAACAAATGAGCTCTCCAGCTTTCATGTAGTCATACGGAACCTATTCTGACAGTGATTTATTAAAAGAGAGCAAAGCAAGAGCTTCTTCCTGACCTACCTACCTGGAGGAAAAGAGGAAGGATTCTTTTTTTTTTTTCCTTTGTGTTATCAGCAGAGAAGTAAGGGACAAGGGAGGAGTAATGCTTCTCTCAAGTAGTCAAGGAGGCAACATATTCATTCACACATTATCTTATACCCCATCTAAACCTAAAGATTAACACTTAATGAATCATATTTATAATAAATTGTTTACTTAGCTTTTGCTCCAATATCTTGGTCTATAATCACACAAATATTGATGCATAAGCCATAGGAGTCTAACTTTTTTAGAAAGAAACTGCATAACAACCTAAGTATATTACATCTTAGTTCACTGGATTGTTTTCAGATAAAAGTCAGGTGTAGAAGAATAAACTTGATAAGTCACAGAAAAAAGTGAAATAGGATGAATCTTTGAGCAGCCACAGATAAATCTGCATAACCAACAGATTAATTCATCACAGTTCTACAGTTGTTGTTTTTTTTGGCATCTAATAAAAAGTAAACTTGTTGGTTGAAGAGGCTTAGATTTTTTGGCAATGAATAAAATGTGTATGGATCTGTGTACATAGAACACAGGAAAGTAAATCCGTGACATTAGAACTGCACAGACTATGCTGTTTCCACTCCGTAGCAGGTAGAGATTTTTCAAGTATAAATAGTATTTTGTAATGCAAAATTAGATCTTAATGAGGTAATTTCTTCAAATTTTGGCTTTAATAGAGATAGGTCTCTGCTAGAATATCTGCATTTCAAATGTCCTCTCTGCAGTGAAAGTGTCTGAGTATGAGGATTTACTTTGGCTTCTTTGACAGAAATGGCTCATCCACATATTTTGAAAGCGTTAATCTTTCCTGCGGTTACCCTCAAAATTGTCATCCAGACACCTAGACTTGACACACTAAGCATCTGTCTCCACAATTGATTCCTAGGAAATTATCTCCATGTTAGATGAAACACAAAAGATGTCAAACAGTCTTCATACTTAACTGCTACAATGCATGAGATTCTACCAATAGCCCTGAGAAAACTATTAGTCTCATTCTGATATACACACTCGGTCTGACTATTTGATTATAAGAAGAGGAAGGGTCCTGTGTTCTCAGTGTCTGATGCAGAAAATATTGCCACTAGAAACTAAAATTAATCAAAACCAAGTAGGTAAGTTTTCAGAGCCTTAGCAGTGTGAGGAGGTTGTGTGTTGGTTTTGAGTGGACCAAACCTTTCACCTCTGGTTTTGCTGGAGAACTCATGGTTCAGTGTTTCTGCCATTAACTCTCCATCTCTGTTCTTTTGCCATCCTGTAGCCATCTGCTGCTTCCTTGTGTCAGTGAAAAAGTTTTAAAACAGTGGAGAAATACTACCCTGGTATTCAAACCATGCTGTCATTCCAACACTGCGTGTCTGCTGTTATTCGTCTAAGGGCCAAGCATTCAAGAATATAGAGACTGCTCTTTACAATGTTTCTAGGTCGTGTAAACCAGAAAAAAAAACCAAAAACCAACAAAACAGTCAAACCAGATTTATCAAAACCTTGCATGCCACTCTCTGTTACTTTTCTATGTCCTTGGTATTGTTACGGTGAGGAGTCACCCTCCCAGAACATCACATCTTAGAATAAACAACACAAGCTTGTATTTGCAGCCAGTTGCTTAAAAAAAGATTAAAAATTAAAAAAGATAATTAAAAAACTACCTGAAGTTCTTGCTGCCAGATGCAAAGTTTTCCTTTAGAAAAAGAAGACTCCTGTGCTGTCTTTGCAGATGAAATAGCAGACTTTTTTCATCACTGAGTCATGATTCAATACCATCTCAGCCCTGTCCTAGAAGACCTACCCTTCAGAACAACCAAGAGAGATACCAGAACACCATCAGCAACTGCCCAAGATAATTACCAGAGATGCCTTAAGTCACCATCACCAGAAGTTAAAAAAGATAAAGGAAAGAAAATATGGAGGAAGGGTCCGGTGGCCTCAATATCAGATAGAAAAGATGTTCCACTAAGAAATGAAAATATTTTTGCGTATATCCATATGCACAGTGAGACAAAAGACTAGAGAAAGCAAGACTTCTAGTGATATGTAAACTACAGATGGAAATTCTGACAACTTCCTAGAGGAATTTATAAAACTTTCACCAACATGGAACTATAATCTCCACATTTATATTCTCAGACACTTGAATTCTCTATTACACAATCACAGCCATACACTATAGTATAGCATCTTGTGTTCTATGTATAATTTAAAAAAAAGGTGGTGGATATGAGCCTCTTCCTCCAAGGTCCTCACCTTCAGGATCCCACAGGGATCCATACAATCTACATCTCTCTACATGAGACTGCTGAGAGAGAGAGTGATATGGCATGTGTTCAATTGCTAACAGTATGTTGCTGACAATCTACTATTTATCTCATTTTCTGATGCAACTATCATCACTATAAAACATCAGAATAACTACAGGAAATTAGCTCTTAAATGAAGAACAGATGGATCAAACTGAATCCAGACAAGACCAAAGTGATGCTTCTTTGTGAAGGGAAACACATTGAAGACCTCCACCTTTTCATGATGGGAAACAGCCATTCTTTCCACAGTTGAATGGAAATTCTAGGTCTTCTTGGACTCCTCAGAGAATGTGAATGCATATGCTTTTGGTAGCACATGGTTCAAAAATTGTATTCTTTTACCTCTGTCTTGTCATTCCTCCCCATATGAGAATCTGGCTGTTATGGTCAATGTATCAGGCACCTACAGACTGGATTACCAGGCTTCATTGTGAGCAAATTCAGAAAACAATGCATAAAATCTCCTTGTTACAATATGCTGCTTCCCATTTTCATCTCAGATCTAATTCCCAGAATCATTTCCACTCTATGCCAAGCTCTTTTAATGATCTTTATAAAGCTTGAACCTAATCTTGAAAGTATTTATAGGTAGACTACATGTACACCACACAAAACCAAGGATCAATGACTGTACCAACTGCATTTCTCTGCAATAGTATCTGAGAGTTGAGTACTAAACATTCTTTACTGAAGACATCTAGCTATAGCAAGTTGCAAAGATCGTGAAGGACAAGGGCTGAAGGAGCAGAACATTTGGAAGAGGGAGCCAATTTTTTTGTATATGACTTGGATGCCAAGTGAATCTGCTCACTTATGTGAAATATTCTCAAAATTCAGCTTTAGAACCCACTTTCTGCATACTACCATGGCCAAAATGCACTATGTGAAACAAGCTAGAGACAGTCTAGCTAATCAAAGTTTGAGGAAGAGATAATGAAACAAACAGACCCAAAAAAAAACAGTAAGGGAATATCAGAGCACCATAAAACCTGAATTCTCGGCAAACAGGAGAGTTTGCACAAATACAGTGACTAAGCATATGATTAGAGCTCGCCATCAAAATGAAAAGAAAATGAGAGGGTTTTTTTATATGGGCTTTTTGAAGGAAAAAATATGAGGGAATGGTGAATCAGCAGTGACAGAAATAATGTTAGGAAGACAGAGGTCCAGAGTGGCTCAGACTAAACATCAATGACAAACTAAAACTGTACAGACAAATCAAGCTTTTATTGTAATTGTGTTCAGTTAATAGGGTGATTTTTGGGACTACTACAGCTCACTATAGAAGTGACACTAGATATTTACAGTAGATCAAGGCACAACTAGTTTTTAAGATACTAATACTCCCTACTTAAAGACAGTGTTGGTTAGGGAACAGAAGAGAACTTAAGCTCTGAAAAATGCTCTCAAACAAAAAAAAACAACCAAATAAATAAATAGGATGTATCCAGAGGAAGAAGTAAAAGAATGAAACCCATTAGTAAAGAATAAACACCCAGATTCACCCAAAAGTACTTAAGAAGGACAACCAGGCTGAAGAATGCAGGTCTCATATATCCAGAGTTGTAAGCAGCATAACCTTAAAAACATGAAGAAAGTCTTCAGAAAAGAGGAGAAAATGCTCAATTCAAGGAAAATTCTGCAAGACTATAAGGAAAAGCATGTTTTTACATTAATACCACTTCATGAGAGAAAGGAAAAATGTGCAGTAACTGAGAATACACAGACAACCATCAAAGAGGCAGACATTTACTGTGCATTTAATTCCTTCAAAAGACATTAAATTTAGACACCTAAAGGAAATGAACATAAATTCAGTTTTCATACGCATTGGATGAAAAAGTACCACGGGAGCATCAAAACCTGACAAACACTGGATAACCTACACCCACATCATTTCTTACTCATATTAAATAACTCATGAAATACAAGCTGAGAGTAAAAGCATTATGTGATTTTAGTGCAGTGGATTTCTACATCATGGGTACAATCATTCACCTGACTGTAGCAAAGCCGAAAATACTGTTCATGACCATGAAAACAAGCTTTAATTACAACTGGTTGCGCTATTATTTCTGTTGAATACATGATGTATGTTCTTAATTTCTTCTAGTTTTACTTGAAAAATCTATGGATATGATCATACATACTATTAATTTCTTTTAGTTAAAAATCAGAAAAACATTTGTCAGATTTTCTGCCAGTCTAGCAATAGAAATTGTGGGATTAAGCTAAAGGTGTCAATGTCATTAATGTTCTATTTTTCTGAGTTATTGTAGTTTGGCTAAAATTAGACATAAAGGTGATAAAAATCAGTCACTTTCTCATGCATGTCTGACCACAATACTGCAGTATATCATTCTTCTACTTTTAAACAATGCCTGTGACTTTTAACATTTCCACACTCCAGCTCAAGCAATGCTAACAGAGCATCATTCAGCAGATGAGTGAAAAGAGAACAGATTCTGGCTGTTTGTCATCTTCATGGCTTCCTAAATCAGCAGATGGTACAACAAAACAGACAATTTCCTCATCTGCTGTGTCCTCTGTTCATGTACAATGTGTCTCAGAAATGTTTACAAAGGCCTCGGTCTGCTCACGCGATTTGTGAGGAGGAGCATATGCAATCCCTTTAGCATCTTTCAGAAACCGTCAGAATAAGGTTTCATTGAGGCTGTACAGGAAGCCAAATTTCAGGACAAAGTGAGGAAAAAGCTATTGGACCTCACTACTTGTTATGAAACTAAGCTGACATTCAGTTTTGTGCAACTTCAAAATTACTCCCTGCCTCAGTTCTTCTGTCAGTAATTGGAATAATGTCAGCAAACCACCTTTCTAAAACTTCTTGAGTAAACAGTCACATATAGGCCAGACCTACTACTTACCAAAGTAATTGAAAAAACCCTCCAGAAGTCTTTCAAGTGGTTGCTTATTATTGGTACACCTAATGGCTAAGCCATATGTCTGTTCAGAGAAGTATGAGTTCTGTGTATCAGATCCCTTCATTGAGTTCCAGGCACCCATTTATCTCCATAAATAGCACAAACAACAGTGGCTGTTTACATCTTGTTGAGTCAAAGTTTACAACTTGTCCAGCCATGAGATTCACTTACATTATATCATATTTCCATATTTGCTGTTAAAGACAAAGCAAGCCAACACAGGATGTTTAATTAACTTATTTGATACATTCAGAAGAATTGAAGCATGAATTTTACTGTATGGGTCACTTAACATAAATGTCTGAGGATTTCCTCTAGACAACTGCTGTAAGAGAAATTTTATATATATTTTATGATTGGTTTCTCATCTCAGAATTAACTCATTTTACTGCCAGTTGAAGTTAAATAAAACATCCTAGCCTCTGGACAATCATGGTGAGGCAGATTTTTCAGCAATCTGAAGGTAGAGTTTTTCACTACAAACTACTTGCCTCACCATCTTTGGCTTCAAAAAGGAGAGCTGTATTTGCTTTATTTACTAGACTACTTAGCCCATTAAAATCAATATCACCCCAGCGTATCAGCAAGTGCAATTAGGCAGCATGTCTTTAGGAATAAGTGTCACATAAACCTAAGTTCTCTCATATCCCTGTAAGAATGATTTCCATTTTGCAGAAAGTCAGACTGACAGTAGTTCAGACTGCTGTTGTCCAGGCTAGATTTTCACATCTCAGAAATCTTAATATGAGTTAAAAAAATACACCTTGAATACCAACGACACCCATCAGACACTGATCCAGTGGCCAAGTGATCTGGATGAATTCTCAGCCCTCTCACAGGCTACTGGTGCTGCACTGGGTGGATCAGATATCCTGGGACTTAGGCAAGCACTTGGCACTTCCCTGAGTTTACCATCAGGGCTGCCAAGGGGACTTCTTGTTTTGATAGGGTCAAATTTAGCCCAGCTCTGATTGTTTCTGGGAATTCCTACCTTAACTTTGCTGAATATTAGCTCTGAAGATGAAGATAACAATATGTGATTGGAACTAACATAGGCTTGGCAAAATATCTTTTTCTGTCTCAGCTGTTAAATTTCATCTTTTTGTTGGGAGGAACAACCTCCTTCTATGAATGCCCAGTAGCTAACATTACTAAGCTAACTCTCATTTTCAGCCCCTGGCTGCACATCATCACAGATAACAGGAAATACATTTCCCGAGAGTACCAGTGTCACTATTGATGCAAAACATTCTTTTATTATTTCAGAATCTCCATGTATTCAATGCAAATGTTTTTAACTGTCTTATGCCATTTTATCCTTGATTAAACCTTTTCTAGATAGTTAATCATTAATGATTTCTTTACAGTTGCTGTGCAAACAGCTCATTCATGCCTATGACATATCAAATTTCACAGACGTGTTCTTTAATTGGATTCATTTATTTCTAATCTACTGAAGTCCTCACTACTGTAATGCTTGACTAAATAGACATTAAACTCACTTATTTAAACTGCTAAAATAAATTTGATATGTATTCTATGAATAAAAATATTTGACTGAATACATGTAATACCATTGTTATTGTGTACCTAACTGAGCAGAAATTATTGGAAATTGAACATTAGATAGCTATATGATATGCTTGAGTGGAAGGATTTCAGAGGATGCTGATGATTTTTTGGCAGAGATTATATATTAACAGTTTTCAAATGCTGAGAATTTCTACAGCACATTAAGGGATGTAAGGGAGCCACTCTTAATTTTCATGGAGTTTGTTGGATGTTGTAATTTTCAACCCAAGGACTTTTTTAGAGACAAGTGCTTCATACCAGTACTGTCCCCTCATGGCAAGGGAGACCAGATAAACCAGCTAAACTGTTTTCTGGACTGACTGCTCTACATTTTGTAACAGTAACTGAAGAGCTGGCACAAAACTGGATAAAAGTCCTATATGTGGATGTTTAGCAGCCACAAAATACAATTATGTAGCTATAGACTATGAGTTATTAGGGGCATATGCAACATTGAGCCCTAACTATAGGGCTTAAGTATGGTCTTATAATCTTGTTTTTCTTTCTAAAACTAGTAACCTTGAACTCCTCTGATGTACATGATTCACCACATAAACTGAGAAGTTTCATAAAAAAGAAACATCACACTGCAGAGAGGTCGCTGATATAACACAGACTGCCCTGTGTGTAAGAAAATGCACAACATGGCATAATTATGCAGCAAATAAGGGTTATAAAGATAAGGATTATACCTCATAACATACACAAGCCCCTCAAGCACTTACATTTCAAACATTGTATGCTCTGACCATCTTATCTAAAAATTTGAAAAAGCACAGAGTGGAATAGCAAGGGTGATGGGCTTGGAACAGCCTTTCTTTGAGAAAAAAATTAAGGACTCTCCTCAGCTGAAAAAGAGGTGACTAGGAGAACAAAATAAGATTAGTAAATTGTGACCAGCACAGAGAAGGAAGACATGAGTAGGAACCAGTTTTTCACTTCTTCTAATGCAAGAAATATGGGCTATGAAATGAATGAAGGAAAAGGAGACTTTTATTATCCCATTTCCTTAACCTTAGCAAAAGCCAGCATGGTGTCAAGAAGTAAATGCGTGAATTTGTAGAAGAAAAAAACCCTGCAAAACATTGACAACTAATACATTCAAAGATCTCATGTCTTTCAAGGAAAACATTTGAATTTCTTGGAGACTAGGAGAAAGTGCTAGGGAAACATGGATGCACGGACTGCATGCTTTTTCTATTTTTAACCTCTTTCCTAAGTATTTCTCATGGTCACTATCAGCACGTGTCTGATTCTGTAGCGCTGCTCTTATGTTACACTCTATACCACAGTAAAGCAGTTTCACACTTCAGATCCTCTGAAACTTTGAAGAGAGTTCCTGAAAATTTGCTATCATTACTTTTAATAATTTATTGTAAAACTCTGTGATGTTTCAGGTTTTCTCTGCTTCTCTGTGTTCTCCATAATTAAAGCTTTTGTTGTGACAACCTTCCTAAAATCCTATGGTGAACACTTAAAAACTTAGCTAACATTTCTGTGGTGACTTTCTGGATAAGCTTCTGTGATCTGGGAATAAATTACACAAGAAAAAAAAAAAGTGCTTGAAAAATTATTTACTGTTCATTCTATTTGTTTCTCATTGGGAAATTTTCTCTCTACATGCAGTATAAGGAACTCCATCATCCCACCCTATTTTTTCTGATCGGCTGCACCCCACAGTGAAGAGGCCTGGTGAGTGCAAAGGGATTTCTGAACCCCATCTGGTAGGTTGTACCATTTACAATAAATCACTTTCTCTTTCATCAGATTAGTCCTTGTTGTGAGACTTTCACCTTCCTTAGAAGAAGCAATATTTTTCTACAACAAAAATCTCTCTGTTTCATTAGTCCAGAGTTCCTCAGGTTTGGCCAAGGGAGGGCACTTTGCCTCTGCAAGCTGTCACTTGCAATTAAGAAAAAAACTATACTATAATACTTAATAACTACTTTTCAACTGATCTTTCTCTTATTTTGCTAAAATTTTAAGGTAGATAAGGGGAGGAAAAGAGGCAAGGACTTGAATTGGAATTTTGGCTTTTTGGGGAAATGACTTTTTGTTTTTTGTTTTTTTTCAAATTATATACTTATTTTCTCATTTAATTGTTTGTACTAGAGTCAGACCAGTTTTGAACTCCTTCCTATCCACAGCCAAATCTCTATTGCAACCTGATCCCACTCACATTACTTGCCACTGGGGTCTAAGTCTCTGTTCTTATTGCACTCAGCTTGGTCATCCAGCTGTGATAGACATACAAGGCAGAGTGTTTTTCTGAGAAAACAGGAGACAAATAACAAGAAAAGAAAATATTATGACGTTATAATGCAATACATAAGTTTCCATTTTGTTTGATAATTTCCTAACAATCACTGAGCCTGTCTCCTCAAAGTGTACATAATACATTGTTATATTTGTTAAGTGGGTCCATCAAACATTTAAATTTATATTGGATAACCTGCTTGACTCCCTAGACTCTCTGGACCTCAAAACAAGTTATCCACAATCTCTTGCACAACTGCTGTTACCCCACATCTTCTAGCAAATTCAAATTTTAATGGCAATTATTGCTTTTTGACAAAAACTCTACATTATTACGTACAGTTCAAGAAATGCCTGCCCATGTAAATATCCAGAGTATGTAAGTTTCCAGTGGGTTGATTGTTTATAGGTAGTCAAATACTTAAAAGGTATATCTAAAATTTCTCAAAAAATAAATGAAAAAAATCTAATAAAACACAATAATATCTAGCTGTGGTCTTGTTTAGACAACTTAATCTTCCTAGTTGATCCCTTTGTCCTCTTGACTAGAAAAGTCAACAGGGCCCTAGCTGGCTTTTAGTCATTCTGTTGTCACTGCTTCACACACATATTCCTCAAGGCTTTCCTGACTTGACTGACTGCCTCTGACTAAGCAGAGACACTCTTATTGTTCCCATAAAACTGTCCCCAGCATACCTGCAGATCAACTCCACTGCCAACCTGCAACCCTCCTCCAACCAACACTACAGCTAATCTGAAGGAACGGAACCCTTGATTTCATTTGTGCACAGCCCATTATACTGCATTGTGTGAGATTTACTGTGCTTGTGGTGGCCACTGCCGTAGCACATACAGAGCAACTTGAGAATGCAAACTCCTGTGCAAACAGTGCTGTGCACCTTCTCTCCTATTGCCTTCTTGAGCTCATTGGATAGCACCATGGAAGCCCCACTCGTGTGTTCTCATGTTATACCATTGTTGTCACACAGACAGGCAGTTTTCTTTGGAGTGAAGCCACATCCACACCCCCACTGCTTTTCACAGACCAGAGGGCACTAAGGAGACTGATTAGCTTTTGAAAGGTGGCAGTTTAACTGTCCTAGCAGAAGCTTAGGATCAGCAGAATTATTTTGCAGCCAAACACCATTCAGAAGTTTGTCTGCAAAGGGGAGGATGCTATCAGGCTATTTATCCCCAAATCAGCCTTTCTGTGAGCAAATACTCCACTGAGCTAGGCTTTGTGAAGCAGTCATTAAAGGTTATTATTTTGTTCTGTGTACAAAACAGTCTTTGAAAATAGCAAGAGAAAAATAGCACGCAATGCCTTTGGATGGATTTCAGCAATCCAGGGCCTAAGTCAGAGAGTTTTCTATAGCAGCAGCCCAGGCTACCAGCTGCCAAATATAGTAGAGGGACAATCAAAGCTACAGGCTACTTGGGAACAGTGTGCCTTCAAGGCATGTCCTCTTCCTCACTGACAGCACAGATGTAAGAGCATTGAATGCTGGATGAGTTTAAATGTCTTCGCTCTAGGTTATGTCAAAATAACTGCACAATGCTACGAGTATAGCCAAATTTTAGTTAGCCAGGCATTTGAGTTTCCATAGCTGCACTGAAACTTCTGCAGATAATAGCTCTTATTTTCAACATTGCTGTCCCCAGGATTTACACACAGTGGTTTGTAGCTGAAAAACTACGGCTGTTCTCTATTAGGCCCCAATTCAACACAGTAACAAAATGTGTCCTTCAAGCCATCTCTATTTGGCAAAGCCAAGGAATATTCTTATTTCCATGCGTGTGCCTAAGGGGTTTTTTTATTTCAAAACTGAATTCACAGGATACAATCATGTACTGAAAGTTATGTCTAAGAACTTTTAGAGCCTGACATGTGCTTAAGTACCTTACTAAATCAGGACTTCTGCAATTTAATTGCACTAAGTGGATGATAACAAACGACAACAACAGGAATAAATCATCTAACTGCGTTAAAGATCATGAGATTGACTCCAGACTTCAGCCATCCCAAGCCTTCTGAAGGGTCAGACGCTATACCCTTGTTCACACAGAGCAGTGCCTGCCTCCATAAATAGTGTCATCAAAGTGAAAGGGGCTGCCTCTGAAGTAACCCACTGAGTACGAACATATGTGCTGGAGCCTGGCCCACACTGTAAAGTACAAAAGAGAGGTGAGGGAAAGAGAATTAGATTTCAAACAGATACTTGCCACTGTTGAACGGACAAAGGAGATTTATTTGTTAACACTTAATTTAGGCTGTGTCAAAATGCCACATTTGTGTACGAATAAAAACTAGCAAGAACAACATAATGTAGCAGGAAGATCTTGCTTCAGAAACAGTTCAGTAACATCACACCTGTTGTACCTCATGATAATTACAGGGAAAGAAACATGAGAATGGGAGCAATACTAGGATGCAGCACAGAGCAACAAGAGCAAACATGCAACAGATTAAGGAAACAGAAGCAGAGCTAGTAAAAATGTAAGCCTGTAAGCCTACTTAAGGAACATACTGCTGTTATGGGAGCAGGAGCCAGTTCTGCATCCGGTTTTATGCAGAGTATTAAGAGTGTGGGAGCATAGAGGGGAATCCTTTGATAGCAGTGGACTGCCTGGCATGTCTCTTCTGCACAGCCACTAACACAGTCCACAGAAAAGCTACAAATGTGGTATAGTAAAACCAGAAGACACTCTTCCAGCTGCCTCTTCAGGTCTCTGAACTATATCACAGAGCAGTGAATACAACCCTAAACTCTATAGTTCACTATCTCCTCTGCTCTGCCACATGGAAGGACCACTGAGACTGACCCACAAAGGCATTGGAGCACCCAGCTGCTGGCGTGATGTTCACAAGCCACATTTATGCCATTCAGATGGCGGAAGGACAGAGTTAGGATAAAGTGTGAACAACCTCTCTAGCAAGAACAGCTGTGCTACAGCGTACAGCCCAATGCTTCCATGTAAAGTAAAATCTGTGGTAGTTTACCTTGAACCATAAACCATGGCATTTTTGGTAAAAGAGTCCCTGGAGCAGGCCCTGTACCTTTCATCAGTGAAGTGAGGCAGACAGCTGGAGATAGTAATTATTTCAGCCATTTCCCCTGCTGAATGTGTGTTTTACAAGGTCTGTAACTCAGTATTTGAGAGGAAGGTGTTTCCAAAGGCCTGGAGCAGCCACACACTGAATGGGAAAATGATGGAAAGCATTTGAAGTCACTTTTCTTCCTCGGAATAAAGACACTTTTTTGGAATTTCATGCCATGGGAGACTCTCAGTATTCATGCATTTAAGCTAACAACTGGAAGGATTTTTTCCACAGGTCTAAGCTGCAGTCCTTTAATCTTTACCCTAGCAAATCAAACTCTTTGTATGAACAGTGACTCTCAGCTCTGGCCCACAGTTTTAGTGCCTTGGCCATTACAGTCACCTGGTTTAAATACAAGCATAGAAATTTGGAGTGAATTAAACAAATGGTAGCTGAGAAAGCCCCTACACGAACAAAGAAGAACTGCAGAAACGTATTGTGGACACCTGGAAAAGCCTGTCTCCTATTTGCAAGAAATATATAAACTATGTTCCAGGGAGACAAGTCTGTAATAAAAACTAATGGTGAACAAACAGAATACTGCACTGAGTAGTTCAAGAGGAGTCCTTTATTTTTTTTTTTCTTTTCTTTGAGACATATGCTTCCCAAGCATTTTGATTTATTAAAAAAATTCATCTATATATTCACATTGCTAATTAAATCACGGGAATGATGGTAGGCTTTCCATCCTTAGGAAAAGCACATTGCAGATTGAACACAAAAAATAGGACTAAATTCTGTGCACTTACTAAGAAAGTGGCAAAATTTTCCATTAATACAGAGAAATATGAAGGGAAAATATCTGGTCAAATTTGTTGCTACTATTTACAACTATTTAAGAAAAATACCCCAAACATTATCTAGGTAAAGTCACTAAGCCTTATCTGTATTATTTAAGTTGGATGACTAAGCTTGCTCATACAAGTAATTACACTAATGATATATGGAAGAGTAACTTTCTCTGTCCTGCCTACTCCATCATACACTTGAGAGATACAAGAGAACAAGTATCTACCTCTGACTGAGTGAAGAACTCTATGGCAATTCCAAATGGGTCAGTTTGAGAAAAACATTCAAGAAAAGGAAGCCTGTGAGTGTGGAAATACAGTTTGTGGATTCTTCCATTGACTAGGAAGAGACAGAGGTGAGACCTGATGTACCAGATACAGGACAAAAAGAGGATTTCTATGAAAAGTGATGAAAGGTATAACTGTAACTGTCCACAAATATGGGGAGACCTTTTTCACATGAAACACAAAATTCCCTAAAGCCCACTTAATATGCCAGCAAGGGACATATGCCAGGAAGTTTTTGACATTTGAGCCACCACACATAAAGATAGCTCTTTTCTAATACCAGGATTTCAAATCTCTTAATACACAAAGCTATAAAAAGTAATAATAACAATTTAAAGATTAAGTGTGTAGCTACAATTAATGGTTAATTTATTCTAAATTGCATTTATCACATTGGTTGGTAAAACATTTGTCAAAATGGCAGTTATTTGTGAGATACCCTTTCAAATAAATTGCATTCAATTTGTGTTTCTAATCAGCTAGTTACACAATGTAACATGAAGAGGTCAGCTGGAACCATATCAAATATATGCTGTATCATTAGAACAGAGATTAGTCACAATTATGTACCTAAGCCAAGTTATCTGTATATGACACCACTATTGCTATTTTTCTAAATGCTAAAGGAAAACAAAATGTATATAGGAAAGCTTCTCTAGCTTTCTCTGGGGACAAATTATTATATTTGTTCATGCCCAGAAAATCAAAGGATTTGGACTTTGCATTATCCATTTGTTTAAAGGAAGGATGTTTGCAATCTAAATATAAACTTAACTTCAGCACTTTCCTTCTCTATTAATTTACTCATACTTGAGTCCATTTATGTGATAAACATGCACAGCTAATAATCAATTGTATGGTGGGTGTGTGTACAGAACAAATAAGAGAAGAAACAAATAGTCTATGTCTATACTCACATATCCAAAGCAGAATATAATGAAGACCAAATACGTGTGTTTTAAGGACAGAGTCCTTAAAGGTCATTTGTATTAATGTTTGCTCCCCTGCTATTACACAAAAAAAATCACCTTTCCTCTTGTTGCTGCAATGCCATTGCCACCATGCTTATTTATTTCAGCATATATACTTACTACAAACATTTTTTCTCATGCATTCATGTTCTCAAAATTTGGGATTTATGGAAAACTAAAATCACCTATTTTTATTTTTCTTAATGAGGGTGGGCGTGGTTATTTTTGCACAAACTATTACTCATTCTTTTCTTTTATTTTTCATCATCACTCTTACCCATAGTTGCTGGGAAGCTGAAAGGTAGAGATTCTTGTTCTTCCTGCCCAGCCTGCACTGAAACTGCTCCAGACCGTTTTGGCTGTTATGGCATTCAGTATCTGCTCTTTTCCAAAACTGAGAGCTCAGCTTCCTCTCAATAGTAGGAAAAAGATCCTTATCCCATGACAAAACAAAATAAAACCCTGAGGTTTTACCTGAGTGAAGAATTGTGTGAGAGGTCCAGGGACTTAGCAGGTCAAAAATCTACACTACAACTTCCAAAATTTATGACCCCTTTTGTGATTTGCCCTCCAAAAAGACCAAAATTTCCTTTATTCAAATGATTTTTCATCAGGAGTCATCCCACCCTTCAAGTTGTACCCTGCAACCCCAAATGCATGGGATTGCGAGTCTGTTATTGCAAAACACAAAAGCACTAATTTGCACCTCTTTTGCCTTCTCCTGATCTTAAACATGCAACAGACAGTATGAAAAGGTTTGTATTTCTCTGGCTGCAGTGTGTACCTGTGTGCCTGTCCCTCTGCTAGGAGCTGAAGAGCTGCACCAGGGGCTCTGCCATGTACCTGCTGCCAGGCGGGAAAAAGCATAGGAGGGCACACACATACTGCTCATCTCAGCCTCTCTTGATTTGCTGGAAAAATCCGATGTCATCCTTAAGGAACAGCAGTTTCTATGAGATTTATACCAGCATAAAATATTCAAACACTTGCAGATTTTGAGTGCTACAGGACTTCTTCCCAGCCCTCCTGCAGTAGAGCCTACCTCATACCAGAGGAAAAATACAAGTCCCTGTAACCTTACATTTTCCTCTGTATTTCCCCACCTACTTCCTCATTTGAGTGATAACATGCTGACTCTGCATAGCTCATTAAGACAATTAAGCCTGCTTTAGGTAAGAGTTCAACATCACCCTAGCCAACTCTGCCTCCATGAGCCTTTTCCTAACAGTTCTCTCCACTTCAAGTTGTCCGTTTCACAGGCTGACTTCATCTCAGTTTTTCAAAACCAGACCTTTCTCTGCTTACAGTCACCTGGCAAATGGCAGGGCCTGTTCTTCCCATATATTTACTGAATGGCTGGTTAGCCTGAGAAGAATAATGATAATAGTGACAATGATGATGATGATGACAATAATAATTATCTGATTATTTGATGGAAGCTACACCTATCTCTTGGAGACAGGGCAGCAATTTCAGGAGTGGTAGCCCTGTTGCAGAAGCAAGCAGAATGCAATTTTTCATCATCACTCTGGCTGGCTCAATGACACCTCAGGGACCTGAGCATATCAAAACTAGATTTTTGGGCAATGGCAGTGTCTACATTGCAGCCTCCAGCAGTACATGGTAGTTGCTGCAGCCAGCATCCCTACTTTAGCCAACCTCACTCCCTCTCTGCCCTCCTGCCATCCTTCACACTCGAAGCAATTATGCTGAGAGTGCAAAGGGAGACTTGGAGACTTAGACCAAGGCATAATGAAGTTGCCTTGTGGCGTAACTTCATTCTCTAAGGGAAATCTTGAAAGCACACCTAGAGTCCTCTTAATGACAATTTGGCTGCAAACAGGTTTTGAAAACCCATATAGATGCGCCAAAGTATAAAGACACTGCCTCCAAGGGTAAATCAGCTGAAGAGGAGGAGTCGCTGATAAATAATCAGCTGAAGAGGAGGAGGTACCTGTTAGGGTACTGCTCCTGAGGGAGAAATCGCCTTCCCTGCAGCGCCGTGTCGGCAGGCGGGGAGGGGAGGGTTGAGGTGCTCCGAGTGCAGCTCCCAGAGGGCCGGGGACTTCTGTCGGGGGCTGTCCAGCGGCCGCCCCCGCGGAGCAGCGGGGCTGGGAAGGGGCAAGCGGCCCACGAACAGGCTGCCTGCCTCGGCCCCGGGGCCAGCCGGGGGGCTGGCAGGGCACAGACACACGGTACAGCCCGTCACGCTGCTGGGACACAGCTCTGATGGGCTTGTCTGACTGGCCCCCACAGGGTACCAGGGCACTCACTCCCTGCTTGCCGTACCAGACTGAAATTCTCGCGACATGGCAGGCAAGGGACAGATCCTGCCAGATGCCCAGCTGTGCTTTCAGCAGGTCCGCTGGGGTGCTTCATTTCGACTCGGATCATTTGAGGCGGAATTATGTCATTGAAGTTCACGCTTTGGGGATTAGAGGGAAACGACAGATAATCTCAAGCGATCGTAGGAAACCATAGCGTTTCTGGAGCAAAAACCACTCCAACATGCTAGTTGCCTTCGGGTTCCTTGTTTCTCAGCGCTGCAATGCACTAACTTCTGTCTTTGCTGTTCCCCGTTCACCCCAAGCAGGTGCTTGGATTTAACTGGGAAGCATAAACCTCGAAAAATACAGAGAGGGGCTGGTATAGAGGAAATGGACAGAGAAATGTGCAGAATAGCCAGAGCAGAAGTAAATATCTGCTGATACTCATCCTTACTGAGGAAATGACAAAGTACTACACCTCATACCAAATAAAATAAAATAAAATAAATTTTCTTTAAAGGGGAATCGCAGTTTGCTCACTACAGTAGAGTGCTGACCAAAGTGTCTATTTAGTCATTCAGGCACGATGACCCATTTTAGAGCACGACACCCATTATCACCTTACACACCAAAAGGATTACGCCCTAGAAGTGCAGGCGCCGTGACCTGCAGCTCCATTCCCGCTCCACCAGCAGCCCCTCCACACATTACCAGAGCCGTGGCCTCAGTGTCGAGCCACTACATTTTGGGAAGCACTCCTTAATCTGGGCCACCAAACCACTCGTCACCTGTGCATGCACCAAAGCTGTGATGGCCAAGGTCATGATACTGCCATGGCCACAGTTTTAGGAAAGGGGGAGGCTGTGCCTCTCGGACTCTTCCAATATCTGCATTTGTCTCCAGGACAAAAAAAA
>VZTB01016973.1:358404-406627 GCA_013397245.1 Thryothorus ludovicianus | reverse complement strand
AAAAAAAAAGAAAAAAAACCAACTAGAAGATTGAAGCACCAGGCAGCAACCAAACGATGTATTTCTGGCCTTTTTTCCTACTCATGGCGGACAGCATAGCTCCTCGGAAGAGGTTCATAGTAATCCCGTTTTTTCCCGTGATCCGTAGTCAATCCGAGGGCCGAAACGCACAGCCGTGGGGTGTCTCCCAGGGCGCCGGGTGACTTCCCCGGAGCCTCTCTCTGTGAAGAAAACAGCAGCCCTGGAGTGAGAGAGCCGGTACACGGCGCCGCAGCGGAACCGCGAGAAATAATAATCAACAACCAGCCTCCGGCGGGTGTAGTATTTTCTCCCACCAGAGGGGAAAGAAAAAAAAAAGAAAGTGTATTTTCCCATCTAGTGTGCCCGTGGAGAAGCTTGCCCCGCACTCTCCTCCCACAGCCCTCTCTCTCCCCAGCCCAGGTGTGCACTGCATGCCCCGAACGAAAGCGCAGCAGAGAGACGTCCCCGGCTCCCGGCGTTACCGGGTTTGGGGCGGCCGGGGCTGCGCCGTCCCCTCCGCGCTCCCTCGGGCCGGCACCGCGGCGGCGGAGAGACCTCCACGCGCTCCGCGCTGCCAGACCCTCAGTGAGGGATACATTTCCAGTAGCGGAGTATTGCTGCTTGTTTTCCCTTTTCTCTTTTCCTTTTTTTTTTTTTTTTTTTTTTTTTTTCCTCTTTCTTTGGAATTTCTCCTCTTCTCGTCTACTGTCTACTGTCTTCATTCCTCAGCTGGGGTCGGGGGTGTCTACCTCAGCTGCACCCCAGCCAGGAGAGGCACGCTCTGCCCAGCCCTGCCCCGAGCCGGAATCCACCCAAACATCTTATTTTTCCAACCAAATTATCTTTTTTTTTTTTTTTTCCTCCTCATTTTTCACCGTGAGGAAGCAACCCGCAGCCTAGCACCGCACATCACTGCGGTTCTTCGCTGAGGCTGGCAGACTGTGGTTGTAATCTTCTGGTCACCTACCTTGAATCCCTGAGCCCGGCAGCCTGCAGAGAGCTCTCCCGGGGTGAGGAGCCCAACTCTTTAATTGGCTCATTAATGGCACGGGGAAAAGTTTGCGCCTGTCACTGCTCCTCGCACCGATGGGCAGACAGACATTGCCGCCTCCCCATCCCCTTTATCGGCTCCCAGGCTCTCCGTCTCACATAACGAGGGGTGGGGTAGGGTAGGGTGGGGTGGGGGGGCGAGGTTGGTATTAATGAAGAATCCCTAATTTGCGGCTGAGAAATGCCTAATAACTTCTTGATGGCTAAAAGCCTTTTAGCACAACTTCATTTCTCTCCAACTCCCCCCTTGGCCCCCCTCCCTCGCCCCCGGCCGAGGCCCTCCCTTAATGTCACTCACGGACCCGCCTCGCGTCCCGTTGGACGCCGCCACCCCGCGCCCGGCCTCCCACTGGCGGAGGGGGCGGTGGCGTCACGCCGACACATTCCCACCCCTCTCCCGCCTTCCCTCTTTCCCTGTGTCCGCCCTCTGACCTGGAGGCTCGGCCGGGGGGAGTGGGGACACACAGACGCCCACTGGCACACATAGACACGCACACAGACACACATATGCACTCACACACACACAGGTACCCTCCGCGTACCTGTTGGGCGCTGATTTGCGCTGAGGTGGGTACATTTTGGCCATCGCCTCTCCGCTGGGCAGCGCGGGAGGGCGGCCGAGGTCCCGCAGGACTGCGGGTGGTGAGGATCGCCGCAGTTTTACGCACCTACGCACATTTCCCCAACCCGAAACCCACCGAACAAGTGGTCGCACTTGGGAGAAATGAGCAGCGGTCGCGTCCCCTGCTGCCCCCCCTCCCTGACACCCCGAACTTTAACCATGTACGGTTTTCCTCTGGGATGATGTGCTGCAGGATAGCGCGAATCGTGTCCCACGTCGGAGAGGGAAAAGGATGAAGAAAGATTTTAATTAATTTTCTTGATACACGCTGAGGAAAAAAAAACAAAACCAAAACAGTACAAAATGATAAACAATTCCACTAACAGGGAAGAAAAAAAAAATAAAGAGAGAGAAAAAAACCCAAATTCAAATTCTCCTGCATTAGAAGACAGAGCTGCTTTTAAAACTGCCCGTAATGTGGATGTGGGGTTTCTTTTTATTCCCGGGGAGCGGGGCTATTCCTAATGCGTCCCCTGGGGAGAATAACCCTAAAAAAGTGACGCTACTCCTAAAACTGCTGGCTCCTGAAAAGAGTAGATAGAGAGAGAGAGCGCCCGGAGTGGTGGGAGAAGTGTTGTGGAGTCTTTCCTAAAACCATAGCGGACTCTCAAAAGCCTGACATAATTGCCAAACCAGTCAGTGCGAGACTTTGACTAAAATAACTATTTTAAAAGAGATTTCACTGGCAGGCAATAGTCGGAGTACTTCGAGGAAGAATAAACGGACTCAATTTTCTAAAAAAGAAAAACGTCAACCAAAAAAAAAAAAAAATTAGCCTTTGAAGCACCTCATCCCCTTTGCTCCTTGGCTGGCTGCAGTTCGAAAAGCAGGCTTGCAGTGCAGACCGTCTGTTCGCTGCTTATCACCTTAAATCTCCCCTCGGTTAAAAGCCTTCCCTGAGTTCATTTGGGTAAATAAAGGAAAGACGGAAAGAGAGGCATTCAACAACTCCTCTGGGTGTCCAGGCGTCTACAAGTATCAGAGAAATGTATCCACGTAGTCTCAAATGTTCTTTTGATTGTCTTGTTTACCGAAGCGACTCGTTGTTAAACAAACACGAACCCAAGGCATTCAGTGAAGGTACGGGGGAAAAAAAAAAAAAAAAAAAAGAAAAAGAGCGCACCCCTCCCCACCCTGTCATGTTGTAAAGCGATCGCTGCTGTGGGGGAAAGTGATACTGAATTTACAAAAATCTTCCCTGTATGTTACTGCCCTCAGGTGTAACGTGGGTTTGGGGACAAGAAAAGGATAAAAAAAAAGGAAAAAAAGTCTTCCTTCTGGTTTTCATTTGAGGTAATTCTCTTCCTAAACGGTACTGACGTCTCCAGGAGGGTATTTAGACATATGGACAGCAACTGGACTAACACTGTCAGGTAGCTCACGACTTATTTGTCAACGAGAGCCAGAGAGAATGTCTTCCCTAACACCCTTGGTCTGGGAAAAATAAATATCAGTAGAATATAATTCTGCTAATTTTTACCAGGGAACATGAGCATCCACCTTACCAACCCCGTGCAGCCCTATCGAAGTCCGCAGCTCACCGAGGATTCTCTTTCCCGGTGTACTGGGACTCGGTTTCTTCCCCGCAGCCCGGGTGGGTGACAACGTCCGCACCGGTTCTCCCCGTGGCCGGGGTCCGAGAGCTCGGGCTCGACGAGCCCTAGGTAGATTTTGAATGTTTAAATGCTACGGTAGATAAAATACAAGATGTGAAAGGACTAGCGGCCGAAGGGCAGTTATTCAGCTCTGGAAGTTACAGCAATCACGGGCAAAGTCCCCTCTCCACAGAACCAGCAGCGCTGGGTCAGTACGCTGGGGACATTTCCCAGCGGATTTCAAGAGGCAGCTGCTGAATGATGGGAGAATTTGGCTGTTTCAGAGATATTAACCTTGTTTTCCTTCGTCAGAAGCAAGTGCCTTCTGCCAGCGGAGACTTGGCACTGCCCCATTCCAGGTGTACAGGCAAAGGCAGCCCGCAGTAGCTAAATTCGTGGTTTTCATATCAGCCGAGAGCCCGCTGTCACCGAGCCCGCTGAAGCCCGTCCATCCTGAAAGAAGAGTGCCTGATGCTGTTGAACAAATGGAGCGAAGGCACCCCTGCGGGATGCCCGCACCCGGGGTACAAGCCGTGGGAGCGGAGCTGGGGGCAGCGAGCGCAGCGGCGGCGCGGACACCTGCGGGCCGAGGGGCCGGAGCCCGGGGGCGCACGGCGGCTCCGGCCCCTCCAGGCGGGAGAGGGACACTCCGGCCGCCTGAAGCAGATGGATAGCTGTGCTCAGTTCAGATGCAGTTACTCTCGGGCGAGAATCTCCTGGAAAACAGATAATACTGGAAAATTGAATAAACAGGTACTGCAGTGCAATTTGATTTCAAAAGGTGCATAATAAAATGGTGTGTCTGAAGAAAGACTGAGCGAAAACAAAGCGTTTCACAGACAGGTTTCCAACTATAGTAGAAAACTTGTGTAGGCAGACACAATATGCAGCGTGTATTGCAGCATGTGTGCGTGAGCGTGTGTATGTGTGTGCAGAGGGGGAGGGGGAAAAACTGTACAAATCAAAGCCGAGAAAAAAAGAGAAAGGAAAACCCTACCGGACCATTTCTCTATAGGACAGAACAGATCCAGTTTCTTCTTCAGCACATTCGGACGTACTCTGATGTATTTATTAGTTTATGAATTTAGGCGCGCGTTTATTAAACTCCCCTAAAGAATAAGGTGGCCATTTCTTATGCAAAGAGAAAAATCTCTTCCAACGTAAGCCATCACTTACACACTGCTTTCGGTGGTGAATTAACGATGTGGGTCTCTCTCCCGATTTCTTAAAAAATATAAACAAATGAAAATTCGGCCTGGTATTAGTTACGGGCAGATTTCCACACGTCAAGCCTGCCTCATCTTTGTACCGGCGAGAAGCGGGATCCGACCTCGCACGGACCCTCACGGCCGAAGGGAGCGCCCCGCCACCGATGCATCGCCTGTCCCTGAGATGCGGTTCACCCGCCCAGCCCCGGGGGTGCCTGAGGGAGTGCTGGCGCTTGGAGACCGAGACTGTTTTTTCAGGACCCAATAACTTCATATACACGCACTTGGGTACCCTGGTGAATTGGAGTGTGATGTGAATTTTCATCCGTGCCCTCATCAAGGCTTTATTGACATAAATATACACGGCAAATGCTCTTTGAGACCATTCAGAAGTAATTAATATGTTTTAACTGATCTAGATCTTAACCTTCAAGATTCAAGCCATGCTCTAGGTACTTTATTCCTGCTCTTTTGCTAATGTTATTAGGATGTTCAGGGCAGCAGGACAAGGAGAAAGCTGATTCTCCAACACAGGAAATAGTTAACAGACCCTTGGATACCAGTTCTCAGATCTAAGCGTTTCTGAACGCATTTCTTAAAAAATAATTACGGAAACATTGCAAAATCTGAGTAATCGACCACTAGTATGATTGTTAGTTATTTTAGGCAACTCCTTCAAACAATTTTTCGCGATATATCCGTGTTAAGAGATACTTTGCAGGGAGGAGAGACACTTCTCTTGACTACGCACTCCTTTCAATTTTATTGTTTTTGGCATAAATGTAACGAGATGATTTATATTCATTTTTCCAAGGGAGGCAGAGGTCAGTACCTTTTAGCCCTTATCTTATTGAACACACTCTTGCTAATGATCGGAAGTCAAGCTATCCTACTGCGACACGGAGCAGCGAATGAAAACATAAACTAAATATAAAGAAACGCTAAAAAAATCTACTTCATGGCGAGTAACAGTTATCCTCAGGGACATTTTTTATCTTCTGCATTTCTAAAGGAGCCTGGTACACTGAACGCCCGAACCGAGCTGAAATGCCTTTGTCAGGGACGAGAGGTTCGGTAACCACACGGGACTGGAACTTTGATGAAATTACAAACTTCAGAAAGAGCTTCCTGCCCTCTCTGTGCCTTCACAGACATCCTGCCCAGTTCTGACAGTGCTTTCTGCTGCGCCGGTGCGCATTGTTTCCCTCCCGCTCCCGGACGGTACCGGCGGTCCGGGCGGTCCCGGCCGCTCCTCACCTGTCCCGACCCCACGGCCGGAGATGGAGCAGGCGGAGCCGAGACCCAGCCCCCTCACAGCGCCCCTCGGGGGCTGCCGCACCCTCCCGGCGCCGCCTGGAGCCCACCCCCACCCACGGCTCGCCTCCCGTGAGATCCCGCTCCCCTTCGGGTCGCCACCGCGCAATTCCTCTCCCTGCTCCTGGCGGAGGTGAGGGCCCGGCCGGCGGCGGCGGCAGCAGGGGATGGAGCCAGCCGGGCCCCGGCTCCGCCGCTGCTCTCTCGCGGGAGGGCAGGGCCGGGGTGCTCCCAGGCGGCCGAGGGCTTTGTTCGGCCGCGGGCTCTCTGGGAGCTCGGCAGCGTCCTCCCCGCGCTCCCCTCCCCTCCCTTTCCTCCCTCCCTTCCCTCCCCTCCCGCGGCCGCGGGACCCGCAGCGCCCCACGCGCCGCGCCAGCCCCGGCACGAGCGCGCTCCCGCAGCGCTTCCCGCCTCGTCCCAGCGCCGTCCCAGCCACTGTCCTCTGCCCTGCCAGGCTGCCCGGCCCGGCCAGAGAGCGGCCCGCAAGCCGCCGACCACCGGCGCTTGTCTCCCCTCCCTTAAGTTTGTGGTTTCTCTCGCCTGGGGTCGAGTCAGCCTTCCTCACCTCTAAAGGAGAGGGAGTCTGAGCTTTGCAGGGGGCGGCGGGGAGGAAATGTCCTCTCCACGCTATTTTATCTGTTTAGGTGTGCCACGTTGGATTTCAGTGTCCCAGTCCCAGCCAGGTGCACCCTCGTGGGGGCTTTGCCCAGGGCCGACGGCAGGCAAGCCAAGGGAGCTGCCTCACGGCAGGGGGAACCCTCCTCGGGAGGATGGGCTGCCCCAGGCCTCCGGTACAGCGTGAGACCCGCACTTGTTCATGTGTGCTCGTGGAGCTGGAGCTGTGTCAGGCTTCCTCTACACCCTGGCTATCACTGAAGCCTTCTTTCCCAAGGCCTGGCTTTGATTAGCAAAGAAGTTATTTCATTAGTTGGGGGGAAATCTGTCAGCAGAAGCCTGTTTAAATTTCAGCACCCCAAAGAATAATGCCTAAAATAGTGGGATCCGTTCCACAGTCTGTTCTTACTATCAACCTGATAATTAACAGGTCACAAATAGACTTGTACCACTGCTTTGTTTCAGTGGAGGAGAGCAGCTTAACCCGCCTTGAGGACACACTTCTCTTTGAAATAACACATGCCCGTTTCAGATGAAATCAATAGCAAGAGGAACCACCCCCCTCTGTTGCTCTGAAACTCTTGTCTTCAGCCTCCTATTGCCTCAGAGAACAGACTTGATCAGACCAAAAAAGGAGGGATGTAGAGTGTGAGGCTGCCTGGCAGCTCTGGAGCTGGTGCCCATTCCACTTGGTGTATATCCTAATGATCGTGGTGCTTATGGCTTTGTTGAAAGGCAAGGTGGGGAGCATTCCCTGCATGGGTTTTAACAGGATCTTTTCTTGTTTCAGTCTCATACCCATTTGTGGTTGTAAGTTTAATCGTTTTTATGAGCATTTCATGCTAAGCTGGGAACAACCTCTCTTTTCTGAATGATTTGGTAATTCTGCAAGCCTGTCACTACTCTTCTCTGCATTCCCCACGTGGTGAATAGATATCTTCAGAAATAACGTGGAGGAGATGATGTCTTAGTAAAACACTGATCAATTGCTTATATTGGGTGGGGGCATAGGGAAACAGCACCATACTTGTAAGCATGAGTTCAGCTTACAGACTTTCAGACTATGCTATATCTGTTGCTGAAGGATAAGTGTCTTTCCCAAGGCTTGGCATATGCCTGTGATTAATATTTTTTTGTTTAGGTTTTGCCTCAATTTGAATTTTTTTGTCTAAACCCTGATTTTTGACTTTCACTGGTAGTGGGACTCCATTTACATGTGATGGCTGGATGTAGCCAGCTGAAGACAGAATCTATTCAAAGGACCATTTCCCTACAGCACCTCTCCTGAGGAGTGTCCACTACTTGCAGCTGGGGGAAGTTTCAGGGCTTGCTTGTTCTGTGTAATTACTGTAAGACTTAGCTGGTAGATGGAAAAGGAATTAACATTTCTTTGGTCTGGAAAAAGCTTAGTGATGTTAATGACACATTTTTGAAATGTGCCAAAGCCTTAGGAAGTTCTGGAGTCAGCTTTTAATTTTGGCCTCAGCACAAAATGCTCCTGGTGTATGGCACAACCCAACCACTTGTCAGAGCAGATATAGAGGAGAGTGAGGAGAAGACTCTGGGCATCAGGTCCCAGAGTGCACCCATGAGCCTTAACAGCCCTGAGCAGCCTCACCTGGGAGCTCCCTGCTCCGCCCTCGGTGCTTGCCTGAGCCAGGGTTTCTGTGCCCAGTGCCCCTGCAGCTATGCTGGTGCCTTCCTAGGCACTGGGCTGTTCTAAACCCTGACCCACAGACTGACTTCCCACCTCGACCTTGGATCTGCCTTGCTACCACGGGCTCACCTGATGACTTTGGCTCTGGCCTCAGCCTGGCTGCCACCCCTGTGCCAGCCCTATTCTCCTCATTCAGGTAACGTGGGGTGGGCCTTGGATAGTGGGGATCATCCTGGCTGTCACACTTGAGTTCCCTATCCCAGCCCCACAGCCCAGCCCTTGCTGTTTACTGACATTGGGCTGCTTCTATTCATGAGAGGGCTGCAGTGGTCCTTCTGCCTTCCCTCTAGGGCAAAGGATTCTCTTTCTCTAGTGGGCTTGTCTATGTTCTTTTGCTTTTCTAAGGGTTGTACCTGTCTCAGAAAGTGTCACATGATGGGAACCTTCCTGAGAGATGCCACAGACCTCTCCATAAGCTTATCTGCAGCTATGGGATCTTGGAAAATGCAGGGTTGGAGAAGGAAGGCTGTTGCATGGTACAGAGCTCCCTTTGATTCCTTAGAAGGAGCACATCTTTTGAGTTGGAGAGATGTGAATAAGGCCCCAAGGTTCCATGAGATGTTGGACTTGCCTGAGTTTGGGTATAGTTCAATGGCTAAAGGGTGAGAGTGGAACAGATTAGAAGGTAAAGGCTCCCTGCACCCAAAGCTTGCCTGCCATTTTCCATATAGGAAGATTATGCAGGAAGCTCTGACTGCCTTGGAGGGCTGGGGGCTCCACAGGGGTGCAAGAATGATTCTGCCCGGATCAGTTTACAAGGCTGGGACCATACAATATAAGCTCTTGGAGGCAAGGGCTGTGTGTATCTCCATACAGGGCTGATCACAATAGGGTCTTATTTCTGTTTAGGGCTTCCAGATGCAATGCTAGTCAATGTCTATAGTAAACAATAATATTAATAATAAGCATTAACATGCCAAGCTACAAATCACTGGCATAGTTTTCCAATATTGCTGGTGGTTTTCCAGTATTGTCCTCCAGCCTCACTGCAGTATATTGTATACAAAAGAATTGAAACCCAATAATTGGCGTGTCAAGAGTTTGAAGGCATGATCACATTTTTTCTTTTGAAATCTGTCTATTGAAACAGACATCCCAACAAGTGAGTTCATTGGCCTAATAAACCCTGTGTCCAGCATGCACACTCTGTTCTGTATCCCAGGACATCAGTAATTAGGCCAGTAACAAGGCTGCTGTTGTGTAGAATAACCAGTATGAAAATGTTAAAAGTTAAGCATAATGGGAGAATAATGTAGCAAAAATGTAAACAGTAGACTTCAGATATGACTTATTTTCACTTATGGGAAGACAGCTGAAAGGAAATCTTTAGCTACAATTTGTTTTCTCTGCTTTACTATAAAATCTATAAAAAGTCTACGACTTAGCTCTTCTGACCACAGTAACGTAGCTTTACACTTGAAACAGAAATACAGCTTTAAATTTAGATTTTAATTTCATGTCTTATTGCAGACACAGGAGAAACTTTACACTAAAATAACATTTCTGCTATAAGCCAGCTCCTTTTGTGCTACTGAAAGAAATAATAATGAGAAAGTATTCCAGCAGGAGGAGCTGGTTTAGAAGCAAATGGATTCCATGGCAACTCCTGACTCTACATGACACCTAATAACTAGCATTTATGTTGGAAATTGTCTGTGTTATCTTGTACACTAGATCTGATCTTTTTATAGGGTTTTCCCCTTGTTTTAAAGCAAAAAAAAAACGGGTAGAGTGGTGTTTTTTTAATATAGATCCAAAATTAAGCATGAAATAATGTGAGTTTGTCTACCTCAAATGTGTGCTCAGGAAAGTTGTTTTGAAATGGATTTAATTTTTAAAAATTTATTTCAGAAATAAAATATTTGCTGGGAAAGGTATTGATTTGTCAAAGGAAGAGCTTTATAGGACCACGATATTTGAACTGTGTATGTTTTAACATCATGAGATATCTATATTCAAAAATTTGAAACATAATACAGGAAGATCCAACTGAATCAGACCGGTATCTTGGTTCTCACAGTGCTGAATGCACCAGGGGAATCTCGTCATGGGGCAGCTGGAGAATAACCTAGTCCTATGGGCATCCTGTCAGTCAGTCTGACTGATTTATGATCTGCAGAATGTGGATTTATTTCATTCTCTGCCATGATTCAATCTAGTGCATGTGTGGGGCCTGACAACTGCTGTTGTTTCAGTGTGGAATTTTTGAACCTGCTATTTTATACCTAAATTGAAAGAAATCTGTTCTTAAACTGTCACATGATAAGTAACCTTTGCCTTTGACTGTTTCAGTGCTACTTCATGACTGAGACAACATTAGCTGAAATTAACATTGAAGATGAAGATTTCTGTAGATGCTTTGTGGCCTGGCTGTTTTCTCAGCCAGCTGTTGCTTGAGGGTCTCAGATGGTAGAAGAGCGTAGTCAAGGCTTGGAAAAAAGTATGTGTCTCCTGTGGTCAAATGAAAGTGATTCAGGTTTGTGTTGTTTATCCCTTTTTTGGTATGAGGGAAAGAATGAAGAAAGTGTATCTGAAAAAAGCCCTCCTGGTTTTGTGATTGTTTGGCCAGGGATGAGTGCAATCACAGAGGGTGTTCTAAGGTGCAGAAGTGAATGGTGGCCAAAAAGAGAAAGATGAAAACGTGTGGAGTAGTCTAATCTTATTGTTAAGTGTTATTGGTAGCATCTATATTTAAATATTGCAACCTTTTCAAGCTGTCTAAGGGCATTTGATTTTTCCCCACGGAAAGGAGTGGTTTTTTCCTTTTCCTGTCCATAGAGATAAGATAGGTCTAAAACATGGAGCAATCATTCAAAACAGGGATTATTGATCAGCAAATATACTAAATGGATGGATAGAAAATATGTCTTGGTTTAGCTAATCTTTTACTGTAACTTACAATTAGATGCTGGCATAGACTTCTTTGAGCAGAGACCCCGATCTGACACAAAGCTATTTGTGACTAGCACTTGGGATCAAAACCAAACTACTCTCAGAAGGGTTATAACTGATCATAAAGAAAATGTGATTGCAAAAAAAAATAAAAGAGATAAGGCTACAACCATACTTTGGGAAACAATTTGATGATAAAGGCATAGAATTGGAAAATATAGAGAGCCCAGAGAAATGTGCTCTGAGTAGTGACAGCAGTCAGAAAATAATTTTTCTAAATTGTTTTCTAAATTGTGTATGTCTTTATTTTTACCTACAAGAAAGAAGTAAGTGCACAACAGACAAAGGAAAGAAGGATATAAATAAAAGCAGTACTAGACAGATTGGGGAATTGAAATGGAGGTGAGGTGGAGGCTAAAACGGAAGAGAGGCCATACTTATGCAAAAGGAAGAACAATAAGTAAAAATAGAAATTTCAAACTGAATTACTTGATTTATCCTTCTATCTTTTTTCTTATCTTCCTTACATTGCTGTTTCTCATAGTCTTACGATTTGTGGTTTGGAAAAGGCACAAGAATTTTGCATTGAGCTGGACCAGTATTCTTACATGAAAATAAAAGTGGCAGATAAAAGAATCAAATCATGATTATGGACAAGGTATGGTTGTTTTTCTTATTTGTTATTGACTGTCCAGTTGCAGGTAAATAAAAGGGTGTAAGTAAAGAAATGAAGCAGTAGAATTAATTTTAAAAGAGTTTGTCTTCTCCAGTTATGTATAAACCTGATGCATAGGCAGAGATCTGATTCCAGGCATTAATCTTTTCTGCTCTTTCTAAAGATCAAAGCAATATTTCTCTTCTGAAAGTTAGTTTTGATGGGTTCTTGCCCTCTTCAGTAGCAGGGGCATTAGTAACTGCTGACTTCAATGGCTTGTTATTTTCATATTAGTAAATAACATGTTCATGTTCCTAAAATATTTATGCATATTATAAAGACACATAAAAACTCCGACCATATTCTTCCTTCCCTGAGATACGTAGACATGACAGACTCTATTTTATTAATGTCACATGCTATACTTCCAAATGCAATGGATAATTTTTAAATGTAGACCAGTTAACATCAAGTTGGTGTGATACAACATGAGAGCTCCAAGTGCAGGTGTGTAAAATGGAAGGAAGAACATATGTAGTTTATAAAACTAAGGCTATACACTTTCAGGGATATAGGTAAGAAAGGCTTTTGAAATAGCAAGGATCTCACCCCAAATGCACCTAGAATAGAACTCAAGATGTGAAGTGCTTCAATTCCCCTAGCTGGTGAATATGTACAATTTGGTGTCTCAAAATAGACTGGATAAGTGCATATGAAGGGGGAAGCATAGCGAGAGATGGAATGCAGAAATGTAACTTACCTTTGGTACCTTGCCTAAGACTAACAGACATATGCTTATCTGTTTAGAACGTTACTTGGAACCTTCACCTGAAAATAGAGGCTTGCTGTCTTTCAGTGAGGCATAGGACTTGTGCTTTCTTATTTAAAAATTGGCTGCATTCCACCATCCCATCTGTTCCCATACAAAATTCCTTCCATTGGTTCTTTCTTCTCTTTTCTGAACACATTTCCCCCTAGTGTGCCTCAATCACCAGGTAAATACTTAGTAAATACTATAGGATGCTTTTGTGGAAGCTGTACTGTCATGCAAAATTATTTGGTGTAATGAAAGAAGATGAGAAAATATAATAAAACCAAACAGGACTATTGCCTCACAGCAGCCCTATCTGCAGGAATCAAAGCTCTGTCGCTCCTTGGAAAGGAGATTCTTATCCTGTTTTTCTCATTAGGGGTATTTTTTTTCATCTAATTTCATCTTTTCATGGTCATAAGCTCTTAGTCTGTTCCTCTAAAGTCAATGGTTCCTAAGAATTAAATAACTTTAGGATATTACCTATGCATCCAATTCAAGAAAATACAATTTATCCCTGAATTAGAAATGTTATAAAATCTGCAGCTGTTAATCTTTGAGTCCTAGGTTTGAGTGAAGGATTAGATAATACTAATGCTACTGTCTGTTCACCAAATCCTTTGAAAGTAATAGCAGAAACTAAATTTAATCTACTAATAATATATGTTGGGAATATATCTCATCCTACATCTCTGAAGCAAAAGGGCAATGCACCAAGAGAAGAGAAACTTCAGTGTGTTTTTTTTGTCACTCACTGTTGGGATTTCTTTCCAGGTTTGTTCATTTTCTGAGAAGCACCCATATTTCCTAAAAGATTTTCACTGATAGAATGAAATGAATCCAGCTCTTTCCCCGAGATGTTCAGACAGCTAGACAGGCACTACACGTTGCTAAAATGAAGAAACAAAGCATTTGAAATTCTTGTGAGTATCCTCCTGTTAAGATTTCTCTTTTTTTTTTTCATGTTTATGAAGTACAGAATGTTCTAGCAATCCATCTGGACCTGTTCTAAAAAGAACACCCTTATCTATTAGAGGGATTGGTCCTCTAAGGTCAGCACTCCATGAAGATCCTGATACTGAGAAAAGCTGGGACAAGGTTCAGTTATTTGAAGTGCTTTTAAGTTTGGAGTAGAAAGTTCAGTTCCCATTCCCAAAACAGTGAATCAGAGCAGCCCTCTGGGCATACTGTCTTGTAAGTGAAGGAAGCTGAAGCATGATCTGGAAGGCTGACATACTCCTCCTCACCTGTAGAATCTGTAGACACAGGAGTGCTTGTGAACTCCCTCTGTGAATTTTGTGGTGGCTGTGCAATGCCCAGGAGCTGGCACCTGACTGATCACATCTGACAAAGCACATAGAAATAGAACTGAATGTGTAGCATCAGGCTCTCTCAGTGTTCCTGAGGTTCAAAAACTTTACCTAGCTGTGATTTCTTCTTCATTGCTGGGGAGCATTGCAAAAGATGACACTGTAATTATGTATAACTGGGGGAAGGCAAAGTCCCGATACTGTATGAACATGTCTTGCAACTTCTAGACCTTTTTCTAAGATGTCTTTGTGAAGCCTTCTGATACATATGCTGTTGTATGTAAATGATGAGAGCATGTATTTTCCCAATATCTTCAAGGATGAGGCTGAAAGGTATTGTCAGTGTTTGCATGTAGGAGTCAAATAAACGTGTAAGAGAGGCACAAAGGCAGGACTTGACCAGATATGTGTTATCTGTGTGGATACAGTCTAGAGCTATTTCATTTTCATCAGCTGTGAGCATTTCATTAAGAAGGAGAACTGAGAAATCTCCATGTCCCCCTCTCCCAGATTAGCTCATTCTCTCTTTGAATGAAGTCACATAGAACTAAAATTCAAAATTCAACTGGCATTTGCTTTGATCATAGAGCAAACTGTGATGCATATTTTGCACCTGTCTTATTTGCTCAATAAATTCTTGAAGTAACATTGTGTCAAATTTTGAGTTTAGCACAGTAGGGCCTTATGAGGTTATATGAAGATTGCATCTTTGAAGAACCTAATCATGGACCAGCACTACCTCTCTGCTGTGCCCTATAACCAGAAAATGAAACTTCCCTGAAGATCCTATCCAAGAATGCTTAATCCAAGGGCAACACGGGAGACTCTGTGGGGAGGGAAGTGGAGGGTGGGATGGACACAGAAGAAGCATGTCAAGGAAACAGCAACATCCCATAAATGGAATAAACTGTTAAATAGTCACTTAGTCTAGCTTTGTAGAGCTGTACTTGAAATAGGGGGGGAAAAAGAAAAAAAAATAGAGGTTAATCTTGTTTTGGCATGGATGAATGAAAATGCTTTTTAATGGAGGTGACAGAATAATCTTGATGTTTTTCCCAACTCTCCCTTTAGACATTGTTAGCAATTGAGAAAATAAAATAAGGCTTAATTGCAGAATCTTCACAGCTACAAAGGTGAAAGTTTATCAGAACTTGATCTTACTGTGCTTCCACAATCAGTAATTAGTTCCTAATTAGTTGGATTTGCTGAAAAATACATGATGGGGACTCACCATGTGTTATTGGCATCTGAAGCAATTTCATCCTGTTAGCTAGAAGAAAGTACCACTGTCAAGAGCGTAAGCCTAATTTTCCCACATTAGCACTGCCTGATATAAACTGAGTTATTTCCAATCCAAGGTGCAAATTTGCTACTGTGTGAAGAATGTGGTTCATCACTTTTCATGTAGAGATTTAAAGTGCAGTAGAAAAGGAGTGTGATATGTTTAGACTCCCTTTTCTACCTGTGTTCTTGCCAATAGTTAATAGCATCTCGTTAATAGCTCTATAACTATTTGTACATGTGACATGTTATTTAGAGCATGATTTTTAAAACATGCCCAATTCACCTCAGCTATCATTACAATTAGTGGGAATCTTATTATTTGGAATTATAATATTCATCCCAGAACACTTTTCATTCTTTATTTCATGGGTTTTCTAGCAGATGAATAATAGCAAAAATATTTTACTTTCCTTTCCCCTTCCATATTCAAATATGCATTTTTATTGAGTGTCTTGGTAGGACAAGATTAAGCTGGAGGAGAAGAGCAGCAGTGAAGCCTAATGCATGGCCTGAGTGAAGCTTTAATGCTCCTTGTTTTTGAGGAGACACTTTAATAGAGAAGGTTGTGGTTTTCTAGAAATAGAGATGCAGAAGAAAGACTTGGAAGAGCCCTCGATTCAAATTCCATTGATGCAGTATGGAGCTCGTTAGAAGATCTAAGGACAAAACACATTGTAAACATATTTAATTGTAGGATGGTGTAATCACTGTGGACTTCCTTACTATAGAGCTAGGAAATATTTATGAAGAGACTCATTTAGTCCAAGCATCACAATTACTTTCCAGAGGAGTTCCTTTAATATAGAATTTTCTTTCACACACTACACTGAAAGCAACTTAACCTCTTACTGCTACCAACGTATGACATCAGTAACAAACTTTGTTAATTCTAGAGATTTTTTGCAAATCATTTAAGAAAAATGTGTCAAAATTTCTGTGAGCATCAGTCTTGCCATCACCTGCTGAAGTGCAGTGCACTCTGAGAAGACATGACATTTAACAATATACATCTTTAGAAAGGCAGGTGAGTCAGACATAGCTGGTAGAAAAGACAGTATATAAATAGAAATAGGAGTGACAGCTCTCAGCAGAAGCCCTACTCACCTTTCCTCAGCTCAGCTGTGTGTTTGGGCATCCTATGGCATCCAAACCTTTTGTCAGAAAATATTTCTTCTCATGAAGCAGGAGAATTCTTCTTCTCATAAAATTGCTTGGAAGAGAGAATTTAAAACACTTGCAAAATAGCATGGGCTTGATTAACTAATTAAGATTGAATATCTAAGCATCCACATCATGCTACTGGCCTCTGTGACATGAGGATGACAGAAGTGACATATGACCTATAAAAGATTTCCTGTCTTCTGGAGTGTCAACCGAAATATCTTTGGTTTATTTTAAATTTCATTAGATGCAGTTAAGCAACTGGGCTGCAAACCTGACTAAACAAGTGACAGGGAGTCAATGTGGTTACCTGGATGTAGATATCAAATGCTGTTTCAGGTGACTTGGGTTACTTGAGGCATTCACAGAGGGTGACAGATACAACAGCACTACATTTCACTACATTTCACAACTGATAGCCCTCCTCAGTTGGGGTATATTCTTCTGGAGCTGAATGTAGAGGCCAGATGAGATATTTAGTATTAAATGGCACTAGGTCTTTGCATGTAAGCAATGAAACCAAGGCTGAAATGTGCAATTTAGCTTTAGGCTATGGAAAAAGTATATACAGTTTGCTTGTATTGCCTTAATTTTCTGTATTTCAGTACTTATTACATAGGCTACAATAGCACGTCACAGAAAAGTGATCTTAAATAATTCCTTCTGTGATAATTTACTGTCACTAATACAGATAATGTCTCTGAACAGGGGAGGATGTAGGGTTTACACAGTGCTGAATGAGCTAAAGAGAAGTTTGCCTTAAACAGGAGGGGTGGGGGCAAGACAAGAGAGTGATGATTCAAAAGCCATTGTCTGAAAATAAGCATCTTCTTAGAGAACTAATGCCTCCTGGAGTAGTTATCAAACTGTCTTAAAAAATACCATAGCCTCTTTTTCTTGGATGAGGGAGGAACATAGGAATTTGGACTCAGGCTGTGATGAGTACTGGCAGATGGGATAATTTATTCTCTTTAGATGTGTCCCCCAGAACTAGAAAATTTGAGTTAAATAATTTACATTACTTTTTAAGTGCACCCTATTCTAAGAGAAGTTTAGTCTTACACTGTGCTCCGGGGTATAGTCTTACAAGGTATAAGGAAGTCTCTGATAAGAGACTTCCTGAAGTTATCTTCAGGATGACCATCTGGAGGTGGTCTCTAGAAGCAATGACAAGAGGAATTTTGGATCACCAGCACAAACACCTGAATTCATCTGGCTAAGATTTGGGCCTTCAAAGGTTCAATTTAGAGCAGAAAAAGACCTGCAGTAGTGAGGATGGCTTCAGGTTGCCACTGATACATTCAGTACCTGGGCTAGAAATGAAATCTTAAGTAAGGTTCTAAACAATAGACTGTTATAAGGGCTCCTTCAGCAGAGACAGGGCATGGTGACACATACCCAAACCTCCTCTAGCTCCTGCTGGGCACTGCTGTGATGCTGTTGTCAGACTAGGACAGGAATGATAAGAAAGGATGAAGTCACAGAACCAGACTTAAATATGCCTTGATGCACAAGATGTGCCTGCTTTTTGTTACTTTCTGAGTTTTGGAAGAAGTTTCATACCTAAACAGGCATGCACTGCAGCTCCTCCTAGAAGGGGAAGGGGAGAGTAAAAATAAAAACCTACTTGCAAACTGGAATGAGAAAATTAACATTAAAAATTTCTGTATGTACTTTCTTTCATTTGTCCATAAAGGTGATTATTACATCACTGAAATATTTGTGATTTTTTATAAATATTTTTTAAATTCTGTTTGATATTTATACTTTTGTTACACAGCTATTCTCACTTTTTACCATGAGATATCACTGGACTGAACACATTCATTGTTCCTTCTAAGCAGCTGTTTCAAATGTATCAGTATTATTTCTCTGGGATTTTTCAGCTAAATACTGATTCTAATCAATTCACTTAAATTAATTCTGTATTACTTTAGACTTTGTCATCATGAATCCAATAGCTTTGTAAAAAAACTCCAAAATGCTTCAAATATGTTATTTAGAAATGTCACCAAACTATTTCTAAAATCAATTATATGCTAGGAAATACATTATTTCCAAACCAAAGTACAGATGGCACAAATGACATTACAGAAACTCTTTAATTGATTAATACTGAATACTGAAGCTATTGTCTGCTACTCTTCAGTTAGACTTTCTGTGATGTGCATTTACAAAGCAACAAGAGCTAGCATCACTATGTTGGTATGTTGTTTGACTGTGGCATAGTTCTTTTCCCTAATTAATTAAAATTGTTGAGGGACAATGTATTGTTTCAGTCAAGTTTTCCAAAGAAAGGACTTAATTTCTGTGAAAATTTAAACTTTCAAATTAGATGAAACAATTCTCTTAAAAATGGGCTAACACAATATGTGAATAAGAAACTATTGCCTAACAATTTGAAAAAAAATCTGTTTCTTCTGTGACACAACACCATATTATATTGATATAGTCTAAATGGTAAAGGTGGCTTTTGTATCATCTATCCATCTCTAAATGTAGTGACAATTTTTTTCTATTATTGTCCCACGTTCTTAGGCACGTTTCTATAGGTAATATATTACCTACGATAATGAAATATAACATTTTTAATATGATCACGGGATGAACACAGTCAAGTACAGAACTGATCAGTTTAAAATCACTTCCCACAATTTAAAGGTGCCAGATATGAAATAAATTACTGGTTAACTATTGAGCCTTTGAAGTCAGCCAGCCTTCTGCTTGCTGCCGTGTGGTGTTGCCAGCAGGCTGAGAGGTGATCAGCACAGGTGAGGCCACACGAGTGGAGCACCTTGTCTGGTTTGGGGCAGAGACATGGAATTGCTCGAGAGAGTCCAGCAAAAGGCCACAGGATTGATGATGCAAGGGCTGGACCATCTCTCACATGAGGAAAGGCTGAGAGAGCTGGGACTGTACAGGCTGGAGAAGGCTCAGGGAAATCTTGTAAGTGCGTATCTGAATGGAAGACCTTGATAAAGATACAGCCAGGATCTTTTCAGTGGTGCCTGTGACAGGACCAGAGGAAACAGGCACACCAGTTGGTGACACAGAAGGGTCCCTCTTGACCTGCAAGAAATACCTTCTTTTACTGTGAGGGTCACCAAACCCTGGCACAGGTTTTCCAGGAAGGTGGTAGAGTCTCCATATTCGGAGATGTGGCCCTGAGCAACCAGGTCTAACTGGCCCTGCCTGAGGAAAGAGGTTAGAGCAGCTGACCTCTAGAGGCCCCTGCCAAAATCAGACATGTTGTGATTCTTTGTAGGTGCAGCATCACCAGTGTCATTTTTTTTCTGGAAAGCTTCTGGTAACAAATCTGCTGTATTCTTTCATCCGATGAAATACAATGGAAATGACAGAGAAATGATCCCTTGGAGAGGTCATGCTTATCAGCTCAATGCAAAGCTGAGCAAGTGCAAATTTTAATATTCAGTTTAAGGTCTAGTCTATCTCAATGAAGACTCACATGAGGATCTGTAAGTACGTTGGCTCCAAGTACTTGCTCAGCATCTTGAATCCTCTTAAGATTGAGGACTGGCCTCAGGATGTGTAGTCTCACCACAAGATGGATGCTGCTGCCTTCTGCCTTCAGATTTATGCCTTGCGGGTATTATCACAGAGCTGGGCATCTCCTTGGCAATACCTTCTGCCTGGCAGAACTAATCACTGTTCATCATGCCTCCTGTTGCAAGCCCCATTTTTGGAGCTTTGTGCCCCCTTATTTACAGAAGCTAGTCACCCACGTTAGCATTGAGCCCTAGAACAGGACACTAAATTTTATATGCCTTAGTCCTACAAAATTCAGGAAAAAACACTAAGGAAATTGCAACTGTGTAATATATATGTGTGTGTGTATATGCATGAACATACATGTAAAGAGCAAACTTTAATAATTATCTACATAAATTGAATTATTGCTAAACTGGAAATGTTTTTTATCATTTAGCTTGCCCTTATAACTAAATTTACTGCTTATATAAACATTAAAATTTTGTGAAACTTTTCTTTAGATTATAATTTTCAAAATGTACTATGTATGAAGAGGATTTTGTTACTACACTTCCCATATTTTACATCTAAAAATACAGTGCAAAACATTCTGGGAATATTTTTATTAAACATGAAATATAACACAGGCATCAATATTTTCAGCAGCTCGGATCAAATTTTATATTTTCCCCTATAAATTAAAAAAGTTGACTATTTAAATGATATTAATAGGCTATAGAACACTTCAAAATGAAGACGATAGCCCTGAATTTGCACAAATTACAATATTGTTCAGTCTTTTATTTTGATGTTTTAAAATTCGGCTAACACGTTGGCTCCTGAGAGAAGAAAGATAAAACAAGAAAAGACAAATCTTCATAAAGGAGTAAGGCCACTGTGGCTAACTCGGTGTCAGCAGAGTTAATACAGCAGTCACTTTCAGTTTCCCTGTTGTCTTGAGGTTTGAAGTTGGTTCCACTAAGGCAGATGCATTTCCAGACGTCCCAGGATGACCAGATCTTAGTTGCAGGACCAGCTCTTTTGACTGAGTGGACTTTCCAGAGAGCCTTACTTCAGAGCCAGGTGGCTCCTGGCCTCAGTCCCCTCCGTGGTGCCTTGTGCTGGTACAATGTTCAGGTAAATGTCATATTGTTGGTCCATGCCAAGGTAGCTGTCACTCATGAGATATAGGGTGTAGATACACCTGAAAAGTAAAAGCAGCATTGTTAGTTTGGGAATTGGGCCTCGACTACTTGGAAAACATAATAACTAAGAGAATTTGAGAGTTTGTCATACTTTCCCGGAGTTTCTGGAGTATAAAAAGCAATGGAAACAGTATTTCGATTTCTGACATATCCAGTTCTTTTCAGGGCGATGAGCTCCTTTTTATCAACTTCTCCCAGTATCAAAAACCATCCTTCATCCTTAACTTTGGGGAATCTAGGAGCCATTGCTTTACTGTCCTGCTTTCCCTGTTGGGGAAAAGAAACAGCTTAGGAAAACTAGAAATCACCTTTTCAAAGTTACATTTTCCCTTGAATGAAAAAACACATTGCTGTCAATTGTTAGCAAGGCTACAATTTAGCCAGACTAAAACAGTGTTATTTCTTTCCAGAAGAAGGGTTTAAAAAGTAAAACAAAAAATCACAGTCCATAGAGAACAATACAGAATATATGATATTATTCCACTTATTTTATAAACTACCAAAACTTGAATGGAAATACTTTCTGTAACTTTATCTAATATATTCCAAATACATAAGAGTTAATTGTAAACCTAGCATCTTTAAATAAAGCTAATCAATTTTATTAAAGATTAATATAAAGACAAAAACAACACTTGAAGTATTTATTTGAGTTTGATGTAGCAAAAGGAAAGATTATTTCAGTGATTCTTTAGGACAGTGACTTTACTGTGGAAGCTGAAGACAGAATGATGCACACTCAATCAACATTCATTTCGTGTTTTGTAGAGAGAAAGGTTTCACTGGAGATTTATATGGAAGAAGAAACACCGCCACAGCAATGAAGCTTTAGGAACAGTTTGATCCAGCTGCTTTTTACAAAAGAGGGATCAGATTCTAGGAGAGGTTTATAAAGCAGTGATCACTGCATAAAATGCTTCTGTTCCTTTTACTTCCATGGCTTCTGTTTAGGAAAAGTCTCTGCCAGTAACTGGCACAGTAAATAGAATGATGTATGGATGAGCTTTGGTCCTTTGTTCTTCCTATAATAAGACAGTTTCCCCTTGCAACTCTGGTGAATCTGCTGTAGTCAGGACAAAATGTCTTTTGGGAAACAAGAATATTTTTCAAACATAATTCTTAACTAATGTAAGATAACTTCAGGATTTTCAACACAACATATGTATCTCCACTACTATAAAAATGAAATGATCTTAAGAGTCTCAGAAATAACACCTAAAACTGTTCTCAACTTTTATTTTGAGCTCCTTGCATCTCAAAAATGCCGGTAATTATAATTCTCCATTATTTGAAATGTTAGGGAAATAGAAAAATTATAACCATGGTGGTCCATATGCAGCTCACGGTATGTAAATGACAGAAACAGGCCTGGGTGAGTGAATGACAGCTCCATTGTCAGCAGTGCCTGACAGGAAGGCAGCTCCAGCTCTCCTCAGAGCTGACACACAGGTAGAGCCAGGTACTGCTGCTGGGGCAGGGCAGTTGGAAGATGCTGCAGCTGCTGGAGTTTCTGGCTCGGCACACCAAGATTTGCTGAGGGCCCAGCGAGCTGACCAGCCCAGGAGGCAATGGGATGGGCTTTAAATGGGCAAAGGGCTGGGACTGAAATGCAGGTGGGTGTAATGTAGTGGGAAAGAATTGTATGTGGGACTTGCTCTATGAGCTGTTCAAAAAAGCATCAGAAGTAAAATATAAGGAAATATTCTCAGTAAAGACCTGAGGATGTGTTACGAGTAGAAACACACTTACAGGTATGAGTCTGGTATGCAGTTTGGAAGCACCTGTGAATATAATTGGAAAGCTCATAAATTAGTTTGGTTTTTTTTTTTTTTTATTGACTTGGTCTAGGATTTTACCTTAAGAGCCTACTTACTATACTGTTGCAACCTGAAAAAAAAACCATTTCCTTCACTATGAATACAGAAAAGCCTTTGGAAGTGTTTATAACTTACATAACACTTAAACCATATAAGAAGCCTATTATACTGTATAACGCATCACTGACAATGTGAATGGATTATTGGCCACTTGTGCACTCGGAAAGGAAATGATAAATAAGTCTACCTGGTACCCCATCTGGGTTCTGTGCAGGTTTATTTGGAGCACATACTCTTGATCAGCATGCAGTTTGATCCATCTCTTGTCATCTCGTGTGTCTGTTGCCAAAGAAGGAACAGGTACTTCATTCTGTGGCTGAACTGCATCATCCCAACTGCCCTTAATGCTCAGAGTGACGTTTAGGATTGGCAAACGGCACAAGAAATTCCAAGCCTGCAGAAAAAACAGATACCTATGGATTACAAGATAATCTACACAATCATTGTCAGACTAACAATAATAATTCAATGTGCAGTCTACGTATTTATTCTATATTAATAATATTTTATTGTGTATTAGAATATATGTAATTGTACAACACTCAATCATAAGCATAAAATATTTTTCATTAACCTCTTATGCTACTTTCTTTCTAGCAAATAAAACAAACGAGAAACTCCTCAAGCACGTTACACATGCCTTACTAAGATTACTGATGTCTGAACACAGAAAAAAATCCTTACTGCTCCCGATTAAAGTATTTTTTCCCTATAAGCCACTTAAAAACTAGTATAATTAAGTTTTAAATTAAACTTCCTTAGCATAATCCATAAAGAACAAGTCACTGCAGTGCTAATTAGCAATAGGCAAACCTCAGAGAGTTCAGAGGATCAGTTCAGATAATTAACCAAAAGTTCAACTGCATATCCAAAGTTATCCCTATTTTTTTTTTTTAGATTTTCTTGCATCGATCTTCATGAACTCTCCTTCTTAGAGGCTTCCTGAGGAATTTTAAGCCTCTGTGGTCTCTCTTGAACTGCAACAGGTCCTCAACTTTCTCATCCTTGTGCAAAGAACTGTTAGAGGATTCAGTCTGTGTAGATCAACATGACACTCTCAATCTTAAAAAGGCATCCTGAATAGGCAGCCCTATGTTTCTCTCATTTTGGTCTCTATCAGACAAGGAAAAGCAGCTCTGAGAAGCTGTGACAAAAATGGAAGGGAGCAATGTAGGCTTTCATTTAGTAAAAAGAAAATCAGCATGTTCATGCAATGAAATTTGTTAGGAAAAAGAAATGGCTGTGGAATGGAGGCAGTCATTTGTGGCTTTTCTATGGCTGAAAAAGATATATAAGGATGGCACTGGAGGAAAAAACCCAAAAGACCAAGAATCACCCTCTGCCCTGCCATCTTTCCCCAGAAAAGAACAGGAGTCAGCATATATAAACAGCTAGACGGTGGGAGGGAGAAGAAAGAAATAAGAATACTGGTCTTGGTAAAGAGTCATCAGATGCCAAAATGGGAGCTTGTGGGAATGAAGAGGGTAGGCATAGTCACATGGGCAATAGCGTGGAACAGAGGTGCTTTATCTGGAAAAAGACTAAAAAATGTTTTATTTTTCAAGTATGAGTTTGACCATGTAGTGCTTCAACAAAATGTATTTTCATTTAGACTGTGCTCGATGTGTCTGATTACTTTTTCTGCTGGAAGGCCTAGAGGCCTAATGAATGCAGTTTGCTTTTTGCAGACATTGTTGCCACGAGTCATACTGACAATAATAGTACACGGAGTCATACTGACAATAATAGCATATGTCAATACACAATTAGGGATACAGCAGCCAGGGTAAGCAGACCTAAGGTCGTACTGCCCTAAGAAAGGTGGTGCTGTCTTGTCTCTCCAGTGTTCTCCCCAGCTTGCTGTGCTCCTCTTTGTCCCCAGTGTGTTGGCATTGCCATGCTGGGATTGTGCAGCTAGATAGATCAGCTTGCTAATGATTTTGGTGACAGCATGAACTTAGATCAGCTTAAAGCTGATTGTGGCAACATATTCTCTAATCCTGCGACTCTGAATAAGCATGAGCCTTCGGTGCCACTGAAAGAAGCGGTCCAACCTCCTCCCCTGCTGGCACAAGCATTCACGTAGCCACTTGGCTATGGGCCATTTTGACTGCCAGTGAGAAGGCTGATAGGATTCCTCCTCTTTCCCTCGTCCCCAGATGCTCATTCCCACCTCCTTGCCTGAGGCAGACACAGCGTTTGTGCAGCTGTGCGGTGAGCTGGGTCAGGGGAGGTGAAAGCGGCACGGGGAGGGCAGGACTGCCCATTTCGGCTGCAGAACAGGCTTATTTGGATTAAAATGGCTGCATTACCAGAGCCTGGCTAACTAAATGAGAAAACTGGTTTGTGCTACAAACTAATCTCTCTCTCTCCTCTTCTGTGTTTTGCATGAACAGCTGTGTCCGCTCCGTGCAAAAGGTGGGGAGGGCCAGCTGTGAGCGCTCAGGAATTGCAGTGTAAAAGCAGGGGACACCGATGAATTGCACCAATATTCTTAATGTTGTTTTAGCTAGGAAATTACAAGAAAATTTAAACAGAAACTAACCAGCCAGGACTTCAGCGAAAGATACATCTTTCTGTTGCAACTTGGAAAGGAAATGGGGAAAAAAAGGCAGCACTTTCAAGAAGGTGAAAAAAATACCACTGACATTCTTAACTAAGTCCTCATTGCCAGGATTTTGATACATTCAACACACAAGACTACTAAACCCACCTCCATCAGATTACACTGGATGACAAATTGAGCAGCAACATCTCAACTGGCAAATGATTTTACGTTGAATGTAAAGGTTTTTAAGAGAAATTTAGGGTAGGAACTCTACAGACCCATTGTGTGAGAGTCTCTGTGTGTATAAGCAGGGTATTTCTGCTGAGATCAGGAGAGGCACCCTGATATAAACCAACCTGGTGATCACCTCTTAGGTTGTACATTAGATTTCACTGACCTTGAAAGCTTTTATGTGTCTCAAAGCACAAGACCAGTTATAACAAATATGTTAGAACAAAGTTTAATTTCAGCAGAGATTATAATTTATTCATCCCTTAGTGGCACTACTTGTTAGTTTCACCACAGTCTGGTGAAGATTATGTTTTGGGCTGGTTTATACCATACAATCCCAACACAATCCATTTATCAAAGCCTGTCATGTCATCATGCAGCTTTCATAATACTAGCAAACCAAAGTAACTTTGAGTAACTTTCTAATTAGATAAGAAAGTAGATTTAATACATCATCCTATGATGTCTATTAACAGTTGTATTTGATGATCTTAAAGATCTTTTCCAACCTAAAGGACTCTATGATTCCTTGATTTATCAAGTCTTGTGTATTTGAAAATTTAACTTAGTAGTGCTTGATTGTTTATACAGTATGCACAGCAGGCTGCCTTTTTGTCATCCATGCAATGTGTGGAAAATGAAGAAAGGCTTTTCTCACAAAGGAAAAAAAAGTCAAGTAGTAGCAGGTGAAAATAAAAAAAAATTATAGGAACACAGATATTTCCAGAGTAAAAGCAGATAATACTATAGTAGAGATAATATTTATTTATTTTCAATCTTGAAGTTTCTTTATTCTCTTTCAAAAATATCAATATCAACTCGATATTTTAAAAGGTGCTAAATGCCTAAGTGACTTAGAAACTGAAAGAGATTTGTTAAAGAAATCTGATTCACAATGAATCACTGAAACATAGAGCTTTGACCAAAGAGTGAGATTAGTCTAAATAGTTTGAATTTAGCTTGTCAGCTTTTAAAGCTCCCCTAACTTTCAGTGGGGTTTGAAATTATAATATTAAATTCTACAAAATTCAACTCAGGTTCCCATGTCACTTAGGTATTTTTGACAATTTTACTGGGTTTTTTTGCTGTATAGGAAGACACAACCATATATCACCTCCTTTTAAATACGTCAACACATATAATATATACATATGCATATATACTATACATACACATTTATCTACCAAGCCCATAGATCCAAATTATAATCAAATGAAAAATTCTTCACAAACCTTTGGGAACATCATTAGTATTTCTGCCAATAATGTGTCTCCCCAGGACCTAGCCTAATATTCCAAATCCATGAGCAGCTTCAAGAGCTGCTATTTAAAAATTAATTACCAATCTGCTTAAAAGGCATTTTCTTCTTTCCAAATGTAAAATTTCTTCCTTTTCCCATCTGCCTGAAATTTATGTAAAGTTTAAGCTGTTTTTACCACTTCCTTGCTAGTAATCTTTGGCTTTAAGATATGGGTTCAATATACCTTGAGTGAGAAAAAAAGGATTTTTTAGGAAAAGAATGGTTTGGGCAATTTAGTGGCTATTTACTACTTTATTTGACTCTGTTCTTGTCTGGTTCCAGAAGGCTAAGCTGAAACTGTAGTCTGATATCTTTTTCTTTATAGAAAACATAGAATAGAGAATTTTTCTGAAGAAATTCTGCTGAAGAATTTTTCTCTTGCTTGGCCCCTGTCTATGTGAGCACTGGAAGATTTTACATAGAAGACACTCAACAGGCAGCTGAATATGAATTTTAATTCTGCCCAAGGTATTANTTTTTTTTTTTTTTTGTAAGTAAAAAATACTGCAAGGAATATAACATCCTGGTATAAAGCTTCCACATTTGTAATGCCCTGCACAACACAGTCATGGCTTTGCTATACTCAATACAGCCATTCCCAGCTCATGGAAATAGAACTTTCTCCTTACATGATGGCAAGACATTATGTTTTTGCCTCTTATATGCATCTGTATTTACAAACATAGATATATAGAGGCATAGAGTCATTCGCAGTGTGAACGTACACACCACATGCACACAAGCTATTTTTGAAGAAACTGCTAAGACATTTCAATACCAGCCAAACATATTTATCTGAGGATTAATCTTCATCTATTGAATCAGACGAGAACACTGCCATGCATACAATTATTTAATTAGCAGCCAAATCCTCTGCCAGTCAGCAGCCGTTCCAGGCATACTGATGGGGCAGTAGATGCAAATCTCACAGTAGTGCTGCTTTTTCTCATTACTACTGCAATTAGCACTTAAATTGATGCTTTAAACATACTAATTTCTGGAATAATTCAGGATTTGTATGTTACCTGGGATCGCCTCACTGCAGAGACGACACCAGATTGCTACGCAAATTGAAGCACTTTTGAGCCAAATAACCATCATCATATCAGACAGAGCCAATTTGCATTTGCTTTTAAAGATAACAGAATGGCAATTTATGCAAATAAATTAAGTAAGTTTACTTCTGAGTTCTCCCTGAACTAATTATAACAATGTTCTAATTTTTTATCACATCTAAAAGTTGGACTGAAATCAATGTGTATTATGTTAGAAATCTGTTGTTAAAAGGAGGCCTTTTTTTGATGTCAATACATTTTCTTAATTCAAAATTTTGATGTTAATTTGGTTACAAATGCAGATGTCTATTATAGACATTTAAGTACTTCTTGTTTGCATATCAGTAAAAGGTTTAGCTGAAGCTGAACAGTCGAACTGTCCTTTTAAACATTTAAATAAAAATATTTGAAGTACAGCTTTTGAAGTTTTCATCTTTCCTACATTTATTTGAAATCAATAGGCTTAGAATGTGATGAATGCTATGGAATACAGCTATCCTTTGCTGCGAACTCCTTGAAAATCAAACTGAAAACAAGACTTTAGCAGCTCAACATTTTGGAATAGTATTTTTTTTCCCCTCCCCGTGAAGTATGAAATTTTCATCTCCTTTTTCCATTTCAAACAGAAAATGAGTGCTGGATCTTTTACTAAGAGTATTCTCAGGAAAATGGTGTTTGACAGACCACTTCAGAAACCAGCTATGATGACATTTGCAATGCATGTATTCCTAGTGCAGAGCTATGAAAAGGTGGATAACACTCAGTAGATTGAATGACCTAGAGAAGCATCTTTAGAGCAGAGAGATGTGGTAATATCAGCCATAAACCAGAGTTACTGCTTGGCAGGGAATAAATGAGAATAATATTAAGAAAACAGGCAGAGAAAAACCTTTGGAGAGCCAGCAGTACCTTGAAATTAGAGCAATGAATGTGTTGCACTTTATACAGGATGTCACATGGTATTTACTGAAGGAGAGAGAGTATTTCTTTGCCCAACTAGTCTTCCTTTCCAATCACAGTGATAATGGTCACAAATAGAAAGTGTTACCTGTGAAATGTGTGCTGCTTGCAACTCACTGCCCACAATGGAAGCAAAAACATTCTCTTTTCCTTCACAGGCAGCCATTAGTTCGGGAAGACACTCAATAGGTCCTTGGTAACCTCCACGCACACTCTTTCTTTGGCCTTGGCTCCACTTCCTGATACAGACAGCAAAACATATGCCCAGGGAAGAAAAGCAAACATTTGTATTCAGTTGTTTTGGTGGTAAAACTCAATACTGCGTTCTGTTTTTAAAGGGTGGTCATTTATTTTTGGTTAGCATTAATTACTGCATCATCTAAGCATCTACAGAGCTTTGCATTATCTATGATGTTAAGATAGATACTAATGTAGTTTTATAATGGATTAAAATAAAGAGATAATTAACATACAGAGTTAGATTTGTTAGGACTTGGAACCCTTCCAGTGGTCTCTTGTTAATTTGTCTGGAATCACGGATCTCAAAATAATCTGTGGGGGTTAATTAATCAATGAATATTGAAAACAGAAACAGAAAATCCATTTGGGAAAGCATCACTGTGAAAGACAGAATTCTGCTTCTGATTCGTTAACGAACATTCTCAGGCACAACAATGCCATTCAAACAAAATCAGCAGTGGGAAGTGGAAAGAAATTGGAAACCTGCTAATGCTTAAAATAATTACATACCGAAAAAGGTAAAGATGCTGGAGCTCTATATTTGGCAAAGTAAGCAGGGATGAGTCATGTATCCATCTACCCTGAACCACCATCTGCACCAGGTTGGTTATGTTCAGAGCAGTCACTAGCCAGCCATGATGTGCTGCAACATCCAGCATTGCCTAAGCAAAGAAGACAAATAATAATAATAATAAAAAAGAAAGAATATATAATTGCGTACCTGGTTCATACAAGGAACAAAGAGCATGTGATTAATGTTTAACATATAGTGATTTCTAGGCCTTAATGTAGGAATTTACTTCAACCCCTATTGATGGCACTTAGGCACCTTTGGAATCAACCTTGAAAAAAGATTAATTAAATCCTCTATCATTGTCATCAGTTCTTACTTTTAAAAAAAGCAATTTACACAATCATTTTGGGGGTGAGAACTGAAAGTAGAATCTTTTCCTTACAAATAACTGCTCTTAGACATAACTCAACTCAGAATGAAGGGGAAAAATCTCAACATTTACTGCAAAAGAAAAGGTTACAATTAATGGCAGTATTTATTTATATTTTGATATAAGAACTTTCTCAGAATTACATAATTGTTCAAAAAGTCCTTGAACTATTCAAGAACATCACCAATATATTTATATTTGTTCAAAAATGAATACTAATGTCATTTACCAGTAGCAATTATTATTTCCATTTGAACTAAGTACTTAACCCCTCCCTTGCAATTGGACTAGATAAAAGCACTAAAATTTAGCTTAATAGCAGATTTGAGGTTTTGTTCAACACCGACACAAGTTGAAATCTTGAAGAAAGCATACAAAATAGCTTATATTTTACCTATGGTGAATAAAAGTGATAAGAAACAAAATGGATTTCATCCTTTGCATTGTAAACAGTTGACTGTCTTGAGAATGAGGGGTATTTGGCTCTCTCTCCTTTGGCATCTCTATCCTGATCCTGAAAAGCTTTCCCAAAGTACACAGAAAACACAAGCAAACAAAAAACCCCTATCCAGCTATATATCAGATCTCAAAGTGTTAAAAATCATCCTGCCTTCCATGTCTCATGAGTTTCTGTTCCATTTCTACTTCCTATGTTTTGACAAATAAGTACAAATAAGAGGTATACCTTTAGTACCATTAGCATAAAGTTCTAAAGCTAACTCAGTATGGATTTTGCACTGCAAATGGCCCTATGGACATGAAAAAAATGGCTCTGCTTGCTTTTTTTCTTGACTGGACTTAACACTCTGTTTGGTTAGTCTGAAAGCGAATTTAAGAGTTCTTCCAAGGGACAAAGGATCAAAGGTGAATTTTAAGTTTCAGCATTTTTAATAAGTAAATGCAACTATTTGGATATATGGTATACTTTCTGCCCTGTCTATAGTACATTGAAAGAATTACTATGATTCATGAAAGCATTTCAGATGGAGAAAAAAATGATGCTATATATTAGTTGTCTTGCTTATTTTGTTGTTCAATAACATTATGATCATAATAAAGTGTGGGTCCTCATATTAAAACACTCGAATTCATTTTGAAGTAGAAAGTCATATACTTAACAGTAGTTTGCCATGGAGGGAATATAATTTTTGATTAAAATACTAGAAAATGGTTTATTTAAAAAAAGGAAGGAATATTGATATATTGAATCTGGTATATTGAACGGTTTCAACACCTTTTTAAATACCATCTTGGTGTTAGGAGAGTTGTAGTTTGATTTTAGGACTGGGCTTCAGATGTTTCCATGGGCTTTCCTTGTAAACACAAATGATATTGTTTGATACTTACTTAGGCAGCAGATACCTGCACCATTTTAAGTTATTTTCCAGCCACTAGTGTAATGAGGAGAAGCTGGCTGTGTAAGTCTTTACATTTAATCAAATGTTTTACAGACAAACAAAAGGCAGCATTTACTTAAGGCAAACTAAACAGTGAAATCTTCTTTAAACAAAGGAGTTGTTTACACACGCAGAGCTATTTCAATTAAATTACACTGATTCTGGAGAAATACTGACTTTAAAGACACAAGTTAGTTTCACTCCTGGCCGAGTCACACAGTTTATTTTAGCAGTTTACAATGCAATTTCAACAGGTTTTTTTTTCCAGATCGGGGTGATAAGATCAGTGACACTTAGAAAAATATTTGAAGTGTTACCCTGTATTACACAAATGTTGTCTGGTTTCTCATGAATTGTGATAAAGAGCCTTTCAGCTAATAAAGATCCAGATTTAATATTTAATTTTTTGGAGGAAGTGTCATAGCACCCTGAAACTATCTAAAATTCCTAGTGACCCCAGAACCAGTACCTCACAACACAACCTAACCAGTTTCCTTTTTCTGTCTTTTCACCTGGCTTGCCAAAGTGATTTCCATGTAAGATTGTTTTCACCAAATAGAAAATAAAATTATGTCAGAAATCACATTTGAAAGAAGCAGCTTTATGGCCTGCAGATTTATATGTTGGTTCATATGACATTTACTCATTTACAAGGAGGGAATTGTTCTCAGTATCAGACTGGAGTCAGTTTTTGAAACTGACAAGGTGAATTGCTCTTTACCTGATTTCACAATTTTAAAGTGTATTGAAGACCATCCATACAGTACAGTCTGTGTTTCTGATCAGTCTGTGTTGCTGAGACAGTCTGGTATCTGCCTCCTGCTCTCCACTACCTGATTCTTGTTCTTTTCTGCTATTCTGACAGCCTGAAACATCATGTCCCCCAGTGATGATACTGCTGTACATATGTGAAGAATAATGGATGCACAGATAACCTGTATTTTCCATAAGTGACAAGAAGAATACAGTGAGTTGTATTTTTAGCCAGCATGAAGCAGTGGTATTTCATAGAATGCTTCTGAAGATGCACACATAACACTGTTTACATTTTTTTTTTAAATCTATCCCTCTCCCCCCTTTTAAACAGAGGTTTGAAAAGGGGAAAAGAAGAGTGAAGATGTAAGAGAAAGATAAATCTAAAACAAGCTATACTTTGAAATTAACTGGAGGATTCTTTCACATAGCAAATCTCCTAGAAATTGATAGAGGCCTACAGATAGATATCCCGTAGGGAGTAAGGAAAGCCTGTGTGTGTGAGACTCTGTGTTCCACATTGTTATAATGAATCCACATGGCAAATCCTCTTTTCCTCCTTATTTTCTGCTTCTTCACCCATAGAATTTATTCACAGCATCTCTATCTGGATGTGAAATCCAAGATAGTGACATTGTGAAAAAGTCAGAACAATGGTAAAGTTGGCTTGTTTCATCTGCTGCCTTGGAAACCTCCACACATTTCATTTTCCTCTAAGTGTAAAACACAGAGATGCTTGATACTAAATGGTTACTAAAATTCCTATAAATACTCAAGGTAACAAATAGAGTCATCCCCCTATCTACAAATGTAAATATAAGCAACTATACAAAGAATATAATACAAACCCCCCATGAATAATATATTAAGTCTCTCTAGTTTATCTAGTTGCTACCTGTTTTTTGTTGTTTTTAAGTCAAAACCAGTATAAGTTTATAGAAACTTGTGAGTTTTTAAGCTCTTATTTTGCAAAGTAGTAAATAAATTCTAAATATCTTACAGCTGGTAAGATTGGAACAGATTAAGAGCATTATTCTAAATTGGAAATGGCAAAAATTGGTTACCTGCCTTTCTAGCCAAAGAATTCAAACCAACACAGGATAATTTCAGCACAGAGAAAAACTTAAAAGAAGACAACAGTGAGTGCAAAAAGTTAAACAAGAAACAGTAAAGATGCTGTAACTATAGAAAAAAATGTATTATTTGGTAAATCAACAAATTAAATAATAAAAACCCAAACCCAAACAAAAAAAAACCCTCTAAGCCCACCACTTTTTAAGCTAAAGTAGAATAAATGGGGTAAATAGATGGAGTCAAGGGAATTATTGGTTGTTATAATAGAAAATATGTTTGCCATCCCCTTATTTGGGGCTCCTTCTCTGCTTAGGAGAATAAAAGCAGATGCCTCTACTGAGACGGGTTTTCATGAAAGATTCAGGCAATAGCTCTTAAGCCTTCTACAAATGTCATACTTGGACAGTTACAAAGTAATAATAGCAATTAGTAACATGTCCTTTACATTTTGTCTGTTACTATCAAAACCAGCTCGGCTTGTGCCAATGTGGGAAGCATCAACCATGGCTGGGGCAGCACAAAAATGCTGATGATAACTACTCACTGATGCAGATGTTGTCTGATTCTGATGGTATTTGGAACTGAGTGTCAAAATGTTTGGATCAAAATCTTGCTATTGCTGTCATCATTCCAGGAGTGCATTAAGACAAAACCCTCAGCATCTACGATCAGGTTTTCATCTTATTTTCAGGAGCAGCAGCTGCTTATCCTTAGGTACGGAATGATTTAAACTGATCAAACTGTACCTTTCCTTTACATGGAGGTGAAATTTAAGAGTCTGTCTCTTTCTAGCCAAAGCTACTACTGATGTTTGGAATTTAAATGACGGTTTATAATTCCCTAATTTGAGGGGAAGCAAAGATGGAGGCAGGATGTGGAAGATACACTCACTGATAGCAAAACATTACTTTTCTCTAGTGTTATTAAGCACTCCCTATATAAAATAAAAATGAAAAGTGCTCAAAATAAATTGGGATACTAAATTGTTCCATGATGAACATACCCCTCCCTCCAACACCACTCATGCAGGAGATTTTTCAGGCTACCAAAATATCCTCATTGCTAAATTCTTTATTCTAGAGTCTTTTTACAAAGTTTTTATAAACACTGTTTTTGGTATTACTTTCACATCCTTCATCTGAAAGTCAGATACTCTGGATCACTCTTGTACGACTGGGTAGGTGGCAGGGGACCAGACTAAAACTAGCAGAATTTCTGATCTACCCAAATGACTTAAATAGCTTTTTCCTTTAAGATAAGCTATTGAAGTGTTAAAATTGATGCAGCTTGCATCTCATTAACAGAGACTGCACACTGCTTAGAATAATTTCTTCTTCTTTTTGAAGTCACCTGTCATATAACTCTGAATATCCTGAGCATTTTGACTTACATCTTGTAAACATAAATGTTAATATTTTGTGGGTAAATTATACTTAAGGGAAGTTTCAATGAAGCTGTAATGATAACTGCTGTGGACACAGAGGCAAGCTAAAGAAATGTAAGAATGCCATTCCAGTTGAGAATTACACCTGTGACTAACCAGCTGGAAGTTGAGTGCCTACAGTGATGCCATTGGTGGCAACGACTTCATGGGTGGGGGCTGAAACGTCAGGTGTACTCAGGGTGAGCTACATGGCCCAAATTTGTCTACTCTTAGAAGATTAATTTTATTTTTTTGTACCAGTGCTTGACAGAGTATTAATATAATGTGCTATAAAAGCACTTTCTTTAGTACTTTTATTCATGAGTTTGAAGTTTAGTCTAGGACTAAATGTCCGTTACCTGTAGGAGTTTAAATCCATAGATCTATTAAAATCATTTGAATTGCGCCTACTTATGGCTGTTTAAGACTACAGAATTTGTGTGACAAATATTTATAGATAATAGACAAAAGGGTGTGCATTTTACCTATTTTCTTAAAAATGATGAATTCAGAATAAGAATTTTTTTTTTGCACATGCTTCAACTGTAGGAAGCCTTCCAATACACAAGATTATATTGTTTCATGTGTGACTTGGTATTCTGCTAATACAAGTAAAATATTTTTTCAGATGTTAAAGCATGCCATGTAGATTTAAGTTTCATTTTTGTATATAAATCATGACTATGATGCTTCAATTACATATCTCAGAAACAGCAACTGACTTGAAAAGTTGGAATTTATTTGAAGTATTACAGAGAGTTTAAGGTCACTACCTTTGTTACCTTATATATCAGTATAACAGGTATCTACAGAACCTTTGAAATTCAGAGGTCTAGTCTAAAATGACTTTTTAGAAATGTTTTAATCTGAGGAGGAGGAGTTCTTTCAAATCAATTAAATCACCCTTGCACAGCTGCGTAGTTTCAGCCTACAGAATACCCCCCCTTGTACTTCATCAGAGATATAGTGAATAAGTTGTAATTAATCCTATTCAGGAGGCACTCCTTTTATACTGCCCTCTGTATCCTACTTCACTTTTTTTTACAAGCATATTCATTCCCCTCTTCCATATGCTCTGCTACCCCCTATGAGAGACTAATTCTTCATTCTCTCATCATCATAAAGGTCTCACTGATGTATGCAAATTACAACCTTCCTTGCTGCTTTGTAAGATTCCTATCCCTGCATTCATCCTTTAGCCTCCATAGTAACATTATTAGTATTTTCAGAACCAGGGAAAGGACAAGCCATTTACTGTCTACATTTAGTGGAATGCAACCCTTGGGTTCCTACTGATTTCTTTTTAATAGTATTACAGAAATAAAAGCAGCTACAGAGTGTGAGACCAGCAATGTAAACTTGGTAGGTCATAACCCAACATTCAGAACTCCCTGAGTTCCAATAGCCAATTTATTTTCAAATTGCTAATTAATAAATTGATAATCTCTACCATGCAAGTGAACTGTAAAAAGACCAAAATGTTTTGATAAGTATCTCTTTGCAAATCTACCAAAACCATGAAAGATACGCAGCATGCTTCTCAAAATAAATCTCTCCTCTTCACCGTTGACAGCCAGTTTCAAAGTAAGAATGTAATATTTTGTCAATAATCAGTTTTTTGGAGTGTATTCACAAGAATCATTTTCAACAGCAACAGTTATTCCCAGTAACTTTCTCCTGAACTTTTAGCCCCTTAAGGTTAGCATTCAGGAAGCTCAGCTGCTGTCTAACAAACTTAATTAATCAAAAAGTCATTTCCGAGCTGTAACTATGAGTAAAAGTGCTTCAAGTGTGCTAGCAAGCCTACAAGTTAATCAAAATGCTAATGCAGTACAAATTAAAGTTGTGATTAACATTTCACAGTAGCTGCTTAAGTGAATTGATCACACAAATGGGTTAAGCATTACTCATTTCCTCCAGCCCCAACTGGGAAAAGGTTTGCCATGGGTGGGGGAGGGATTATGCACCAGCAGCACCAAATCATCATGAAACTGTCACTAAGATGCTTCCATACACCAGATCATGGATTATCCACAGCAAGCAAAACCCCAACACCACAAAGGTAACCCTCCCTTCTCCCACATATATATCTACAAAACACAACCAGGCAGCATTTTCAGCTCAACCTGTCCAAGTACTTTCCCTAAAAAAGTGACCCATTGATGTTTAGCATCTATAAGCCAGCATTAAGTATAAGCACTACAAGGTTTTTTTATTATTCTATTATTTTCACACTCCTAATGTGAAATAATAGCCATATAGGTATGAAAGCAGCCAGTATTTAAGTAAAATTGCATACATTGTGCTATCACTGGAATATTACTGCATACAGAAGGAATACGTGTAGCAGCTCAAGAGATGTGGCCTCTGCTCTTCACTTGTTTCTGAGTAATCCTCTGCATTCTCAAGTTAATTTGATTCTCTTCCCTTTGTTCAGTAAAGCTGCCCATTTATTTATAGTTGCCAATGCAACAATTACACAAAAACACTTTCCCTGGACGCTTCTGGACAAATCTTACACTGTAAAACAAGCCTTTCCTACAACTCCCACCACCTGCCAGCGTGCAGTTGGCACACCTGCACTACCAACAAGAAACACGTGAGCTCAAACCACTCTTAGGACATTTAAAAGCTTCTCTACTTCCTCATAAACAGACAAATGAAAGATCCAAGGGATGTGACTCCCCAAATCAATAGTTTTAGTGGCTGTTATGAACTGAGGAGGTTTGGGCAGGATGAGAAGTGCAGAGCCGAAGGGCATTCTCTTTCTTTGAGTCCCAAAATGGCAACATGGGCTCCTTTGCTTTTGCATGGCCAGAAGTACTTTTGTGTCCTACTGCTCTTTCTGAGGAGTCACCACCACCCTCCCAGAAGTCTGCAGTTTAGTACAGTAAGTGTTTTGTACATAAGCCAGCTCTTCGCTGAATTGGGCAGCATCTTTGTGCAATATTTGACAACTCTGAACATGTACCACAAATATGATTCTCATGACAACTATAGCAAAAGTTGCAGTTTAAATGGCCAGAAACAATTTTAACTGTTTCAGAACAGCTAAAGCAGAATTATACACATCACCATCTACCTAAGGAAACAATGCTTAATCCAAAGAGTATTTTTCTTTCCTGTCAAAATTAGATTCTCCAAAGGAGTAACATGATGGGGAAGGACACGACATCACTGATAGCATTACAAGGTCCTTGTTACAGGGACAGGCATGTTTCCCATGCAGAGTAGTCTTCTGCAGTTTTCATGTCCATCTTCTCTCCCTGCCCAGCTACCCTACTGAGATGTGTTTAACACATCCATAGGTAAACACTTCTCAAAGGTTAGGGCTGAGCTCCATGGCAGTTCTACTCCTGGCAATTTTAAAATATTTTATCAACGATTATACTACAAGTGGAGGCTTGTGGCCAATTCCAATGCAAAGCCAGCAACTGTCACATTATTTCTGAGAAGAGACTGCCCTGTTGAATCTGAGAGGGATGGTATTACTGCCTCAATTATTCATTTCAATTAATGCAAATATAGGCAATAGTCTTAGAACAGCAGAATAAGAACTGATCGCTGAATACACAGTCACAAAATATAAGGCTTGACAAAGGAAGCAAAAAAGAGATTAGATTTAGTTTCATGTATTCTTAAATAAGATAGGAAAAAAAGGTGGAGTATTGTCTTTACAATAAATCATACTTCAAAAAAGTTAGAAAAATAATTTTTTACAAGAAAAATCATTGGGATTTTTATTATTTATTGTTTACCAACCTGAAAGAAATTGAGAAATGTTTGATTTTGAGAAGCTGCTGGAGTGTTCAGCACCATCTTAATGACACCTCGCCTTCTCAGTAAAAATAACAGAGAGTGCTAGGCTTGAAGAGAATATATTGCTATTGTAACTGTACTAGAGATATATCTGAGACAAATAAAAATTAAATTAGTTGCCCAAGGTCACACAGGAAGTTGTGGCAGTTTTGTTGAGCCATGGGAACCGTCTGTGCTTTATCTATGAGAGCCTGTCACTGATAATAAACTTGATTTTAACTTGAGGTTTTCAGTGTAAAACAAGGACGTTTCTTCAGCCTAGTCAATGCCTCAGTGGCCATTCATTACAGAGATGGGAGTGGGAGCAGATAGGCATTCACACTCCAAAAGGTTATATACTGCTATTCCCCATATTTCTGCAGTAAAATATTCCGCATTTCATCCTGGGTACAGAAATACTAAATTTTATCTTGCTATAATGAATTCCACCTATATCTAACAAATGCTAACCATAGGAAAAATGTAACAAAATAGATATCTTGCTTTTCTTTTTTATGCTAAGGATTACATTCCCCTATTAAGCCAGCACTACAGCTCCTCAGATTCTGTTAAATGCTAATTACTTCAATATTTCATCATAAATATAAACAAGAGAATTCTAATGCAGAGCCAAAACTTTTAAGGCATCCAGGGAAAAATTATTTAAGAGTTGCTGCATAATTTTTTTGAAGGATAGTAGACTCTTACCTGGAATCCAGCAGTTATATTTACCTATGAAATGCTGTTAACATGGTTTTCTGCTGGACCAGTAACAATATTCAGCCTGAAGTCACTAGCAATGAAAAAGCCCAGACAACATTGGAGGAATGGAAGGGAGAATGAAATATGGGATAGGAAAGGAACCAATGGGAGGGAAGGCTGATTCAGGTGAAAGACACCACAGAAGATCAGGGAAGTTTAATAGTCTGTGATGGAAAGAGGTTTGCTCACATATCATGGCTAGAGATGGCAAATCTGCACTGCAGGGAACCTGGGATAAAGGCCTGCTGTGTAACCACCTATAAAAGCTCTTTGAAAGGTATTTCTTTCTTGTAACAGAAAAGCAATGCTGATATGAAAAGTTTGTTATTCATGTATCCACCAGCAAAAATAACAGTTTGTTTTCAGGTCACAATTTGAAAGTTAGCTATACAACCTCAACACTAAAACAATTTGTAAGTAAATAAAAATTCTATGTATCTCAAAACCCAATTCCCGCCTCACTGCCATATTTAACATTTGATGATGTGCAAGTGTGTGCTCACACACACAGGGAACAACACCCACTCAATCTGTCCATCACTGGATCCTTCCATGCTGCAGTTCCTTCTCTCATAACTAACATCAGTTTTTCTACCTCTGCTGACCCAGAGTTCATCAGCAGGTCAGTGCTAAGGAAAAAGGTAACAGCCAGTATTGAAAGTGTAACCCTGTCTATTGCTTGGATTCTGGGAACTTTAACCTCCCGTTGGAAAGCGTGACTAATAAGATGGAAGCAATAATCTCCCGAGAGATGCAAACCATGTGCCAACTTTAAAATACAAGAGTGCTTGCATGTTTTTTTCTTTTTCTTTTGAAAGTTTTCATTTTTTTTTTAATATGCCTGTATATATAACATTATGTAGTAGTTAACTGAAGGTTGGAGTGAAAAGGCATAGTATGGAACAGCATTTTTCTGAACTCTACTTCAGTTTAAAGGAACTGTTCAATATTTTGGATCTTTTTTCCTAAATTATTATTGTTTCTGAAATACATATGATGCAGTAGCATGATTAAGAAAATAATTTCTTGGCAAAACAGAGCAAAATAATCACCAAAAATAGTATTTAATTTAAATTTTCCCCAAATACATAATTAATGCCCTAATGCTTTCTTACTCCACAAACACCTCAATGAACTTTGAGTATATGATTTCTTTGAAACAAAGTGAGTTTTCTAACCTGAGGAAGTGATGCTTTTCTCTGTTAATAACTGAATATATGCCATAGCTGTTTCTATGCTCTCAGCACCATGATTTTATTGTTTTGAAGTACTTGAAACAGACTAGCATCCAAGCACTGCTGGTTGCCAAGATTAGGACTGTGTAGCAGTAACATCTGTGCTGCTATTTGCTTCTTACACTCCCAAACTTCAGTTTAGCTTCATTTGATATTAGTATTTTAAGCTTGTTTTTATTAGTGTAAGGTTGAGCCTTATCCAAATTGCTGGACTGAGTTGCCCACAGCATTTTCTCTGTCTAGAGCACTGATTAATAGTTTCTCATAGAGCAGTTTTACAAACTGCCAGGCTTGACACAATGATGTTTGCAGTTACCATATTGCCAACAGGCTTCAAACAAGAGCAGAGCTTCTGTCTGATAGTTGACAAATAGATCACTGAGGATATTAAAATTTGAGCAAACAAAAACTGTAGGAAGGAAGAAGTACTGGCTCTATTTTACAGATATTAAACTCAGAAACACAAAAAAAGTAGCTTGTTGGAGGCTGCCTGATCTTCAAGAACTTGTGAATGAGTCCTTGTGCAGTTCTGCTAGAGAGAAGAATTCTTCCCAGGAGGGTTGGTTGTTTCCTGAGACAGCTAGAGCCCACCTTTCCTGCTGTAACTGTAACAGAGCTTTTCAGATACGGCAGCACTCTATCCCAAACTCTAATTGATGCTTTAAAATTCTTTTGAGGTGGCTGCTGTGCACGTGATTGCATGTTACTGGTACTCTCCATGGTCAGTTGACAAATTGTGGGGTGCAACTGCAGGACAACTGTAAAAATTCACAAATCTCCAGGGTGAGTTTAAAATCTGCATTTAAAAATGTGCTCTTTGTCTCTGTGATAACTGGGACATAGAAGATGTATTTTTACACTTGCTAGAGGAGCTTAGTGAAAACAAACCTGATATCTCACCCTGATACACCCAAAACATGATATATTTGTGCTTGGGAGTGACTATGGTGCTTTTCAGTGCTAGATAAGTACAAGTACCCGGGGGAGACAGGTTCTTGGGCATCAACATAACGACCTGCAGGGACCACAGCCATGCCAGAATGACTCTCATACAACATTCCACAAAACAGAGACAGAAAGCTGTTGCAAAGAAAGCAGATGTCATTATATGACAATAGATGCCTTCAGTCAGAGCACCATTGTCTTTTACTCTAAGTTTGTTCACCTGCAGTTCTGTAAAGTGGCAACCATTATGAGCATCCAGTTCCTCCCTAACAAGGCATTATAGTATCATGTGGTACCAGCTCTCCACAAGATTGCAAGAAATCTTCAGATTCTTCTATATTCAAAATATATGACAACACTAACAATAAACAGCAAACCAACAAGAGTTATATACAGAAATGCATCACGATACCTGGCATATTCTGATTGCTTGGTCCAGCACCGTCTTTGTATCAGTTGCATAATCTGGACAAGGCAGCATGGCATGACTGAAGTGGGCTTGCAGCAAGAGGTGTGTTTTTGTGTGTGAACTGTCAAATGAATGGGGATTGACTTCAATGGGAAGGTGTTTGGCCAGTTCACTGTTCATCTGATCTTCATTGTGTCTCACAGGTAGATCTGTATATTCGTCAGCATTCTTAAAAAAAAAATAAAAAAAAATTAATCATTGTATTTAACTTCAGAATAACTATTACTGCTTATTGAAGCATTAAAAGTATATGCATTTAATTTACTGCAGTTAGATTTCAACACAAAAATAGCAGCATTTAAATATTTAGAAAGTGTACTTATTTATCAAAATAACACATGGGAAAACAATAACTAATATAATATTCTCAAATATTGACACACTTATAGATTTTAAACTTTTTTTCTTCCACAATGCTGATACTAACATTAGAGAAGAGGAAAATAAATGCAATGAAATAAATATATTCATCAGATGGATTCAGCAGTAGAAGATGATCCACAGGTATCCTACCTCACTGGCTCACAAAAACTTTGTAAGGTTAACTATAAAGAAGTTAAAAACTCATATTTTCAATTTTCAGGTTTTAAGTTTTTCTCTTGGCATTCAAAACCCAGTAGCTTGGAAATAGCTCTGATACGGTTCTTTTCAAATATTTTTTCAATATTTTGAACAGTCAGTGTCTAAGCAACTGATGATGAGTGATCAAAACAAACTGCAAAATTTTAAGTTAAGTGTTGAAAACATTCCCTGTTTTCCAGAGTGAGACTAATGCTATTCATGCCAAAATGAAAGCTGTGTAGGAACTTTCCCACTGTTGCAAAAAGGAGCTGCCCACCAAAATGTAATCTAAATGTAGGTGTAAGTAGCAACATAGCAGCTGAGAGGAGCAAGTACAGTTGTTTTGGTATCCCAGGCAGAGATGTCAACTCTCCTGCTTGGCAAATCCACTGTCTCTGAAAAAAAGTTCAACAGAAACATCCTAAGAACTATAATTTAGGCTAAGGAGTCAGTTTTGTGACTTAATTGGCAATTTTCCCCTCCACAAAATCCTCTTGTGCATCCTCTTGTGTGTACATGTCGTTTGGAGTGAGAACAATCTTTCTAAGTTATAAAGCTTGCAAGTAATGTAAGAGTTTTGTAATATGTGATATCTTTTCCATCTGTAATTTAAGAGACTGTATTTCTTTTGTCATAAAATAAAAAGTCATTTGGGGAGCCTGAAGGGCAATGTCTTCAAAACTACAGGCTTAGCAGAGACCATTAAATTAAAGTGTTCAGGGTCTTATATTCCTCTTAAACTATAGATTCAATATTTTGCATTTTAGTCTGCAATTTCATCAGACTTCCTGCAATTCCATATTAATGAAATGTTCACAACAGTAACCAGTGAAGAGTGAGGTAAAGGAAAATGGCAATTTTCGAACACCAAATTGAACTACTTAATTGACTTACAAAGAAACATATCTTCTCATTAATATCCTAAGATATAGAATTTTTTCTGAACAATTCCTAAAAGCAGTTAGATAGCTGCTTTTTACCTCCTTAAAACCTGACAGCACAAAATTTTCTATTTTCTTTAAAGGTGCAAGGAAACTATGTCTAAACTGTGACATCGATGTAAAAGGAATGGTAACCATTAGACAACTTAAGGTTTGGAAAGAAAATCAGAATGTCATTAATTTATTTCATATCTCAACTGCAGATTAGAAGTGAAGACTGAATAAAGACAACTGCTGCTTAATCCTGGATGTCTCTGCTAGATCTCTTGTGAAAACTGTGGTCATTTATTCTCTGAACCTAAGGTCACAATCTTTTTAAGCCCTATAGAAGGCTGCATGTTTGCTTCACTCTTTTTATTTAACAGGCTTCTCCTTCAAAGATATTTTAAAGAATATTTACCAAGGAGATTTTTTACTTAGTTTTGCTTTGCAGTTTAAAGTAGCAGAAAGAAGGAGGATCAGCCAAGTCAGTCCAGACCAATTGGTACCCCTGAAAATGCATTTTCCCTAATTCTTCCCCAGTACATGTTTTATTTACATCCAAAACACTCCTCTTATTTTAAACAACTTGCCTACTTAATTTCCTGTTTGTGATCATTGACTGTAAGTAAGTGAGGTTCATTTTCTTATCTGCATCATGTAGGTAATTAAAGGAAATTGAGAATGGGTAGTGAAGCTTTTATACAACTGAGAATGAAGCTGAATGGAGGGCACTGAGGTCAGCAGAGTCCATTATATTTTTATGTGAGAGGCCGGTATGTCTGCCCTGTCCTTGTTTGCTTAGTGTAGGCTGGACAGACTACTAACTGCAAATCTGTTTCTCTGATTTGCCCAGCTGTCCTTGAATAAAGACATCTTCCATTGCAAAACGTTAAATGACAGTGATTGACAACTTTGTGATGAACTCTGCTTGTAACCCCCTGCTACTGTTTTCAGGTTGCATAAGAAAAGACAGAATAAAGAAACATCCTTTGTAATCACCTCAAATGGGCCCTGCTGTTCACTCAATATTTTTTCATTTTAGTTTTCCTTTTCACTGCAAATCTCAATCTGTTCTGTAAAGGCTGTAGCTTCAACTATTCCACACAATATATAATATATATTGTTTTAGTACATCATATCTGAACACCATTCTTATTTCCATGGGTGAGGAAACAGATCAAACCACATATCAATCATTAATCTTCATTCTGAAGTCAAGAAACTTAATACAAGCTTCATAGCTAAACCACAAAGCACTGCTGTGCATTTTTCACTTTCCCTTTTTCTCTTCTTAAATAAGAGCTGTTGCAGCCCATGTACAAATAATAGGTTTACAAGGACCTACACAGTTAAGCATAACTTGGTGTTTACCAGCAGATAACCAGGAATTTTAGTTACAGGTTCTGCAACTGTGCATTTGGTAGTCATGTCACATCCCTCTCGCTACATTTCTGTGATGGACTTTCCCAATAATGTCTCCTTTAGGGCATTAGAGACTGCTGCACCATTTCAAGGGTGTAGGAGTCACCTCAGACTTACATTTCAACCTGCATACATGGTGGTCATATAGGAGACAGTAACTTGCACTGCTGGTGAGAAATGTCACACACAGACCTGCATAAACTCGACAGTTACATTTTACAAGGCCAGAGGGCTATTCTGGTAATAGAATTCTGGTTCCTGCATAACAGCAGCCACAGAATCATCTTAAAGTCCTGTCTACAACACAATGCTCCAAATATTCAGCTTACCATCTCCCTTTATTTGAACTGTTAGACTTGTACTAAAAGGAAACAACTCATACTATTTTAAAACATATATTTTGCAGTTTTATGGAACTATCGGGCATTTGAGGAGTCAGACCAAACTAAAATTTAAATAAGGTATCCAACATAGTGAGTACTGTGCTCCACAGACTACATAGGGTTAAAATCCCCCCAGATTTTCTTTCTTCCCACAAAAAGTGCAAGTTTGGCTGAAATTACTGATTTATAGTGAGAGCGGAGCTATAAACTTATACCACATTTAGATCTTCTAAAATATTTTGAATCTCAAGTAAATACACCTTGCTGTTTTCTCTACAGGAGAGGATACTTGTGGACCACAGACAGAAACGGAATCCAGGTGAGCTACTAAAGCAAACTTGAATATTTTAAGTTAAGTTCAGTCATGGGAACAGTAAAACTTATTAAGTTAATAAGTTCTAGACTTTAAAGAGCAGTTGATTAATTTGTAACAATGAGGGTCTAAACCAAACCAAAAATAGTTTCTCACATTCCAGAGTTGAGCCAGTAGTCTTTTCTTTAGTAATGTTATTGAAACTGCCATAGAATTGACTGTCTGTGTGTTCCTTTTCTTTATATAGATACTGTCAACCCAACCACATTATATTTTCAACTTCAAAAAACTTGCAATATATTTTGCTTTCTTTCAAGTTTCTGATGTCAAAAGAAACAAGGGAAAAGGATTCTAAGAACATTTTGCTATAAAAATAATCAGTTTTGAAACTAAAGTATAAAAAAATCTTGCAGCTGACTAGAACTAAAATTAAATCCTTACATCAAAAAGGAGAAAAGACAGGGATAAATTTTAGCAAGTACAATAATTCCATTCTCTTTATCTGAAACTTGTTTTAAATTACATAAACTCCTCTAACAGTCTAAGTACATGCTGAAGGATGGAAAAGTCACACATTTGTAAATAGAATGAATAAGCAGCAATAAATAAATGTGTGGGTGGTTTTTTTACAGTTGTTCTGCAATTAACACTAATAATGCATTAAGAATTTTAGTTCTCTGCTACCAGAAGTACAGTGGTATGTCAACATCCAACTTATTTTCCCAAGAGAAAAAAGCATATTTTCATCTTAGGAAAACTGGATAGGTGAATATAAGCTCCACAGTAATATTATTATATAATTGGCTTTTGTCTTTTGATCCATTTTACAAAGTGATACAAAGTACTCCAGTGCAGCATCCAGACCTGCCACACTGTGCCACACTATATAGGAAGCAGCTGGAATACAAAATGTGAAGCAACCTGTATTTGTCCTCATTTAGGTGATACTTACCCCTAATTTAAGATAGAGAAAAGAAGCATGGTTAAAATAATTAGTGATAGTTTGTGAGCAGCTAGGTGACATCTGACTTGTAACAGATTCACAAATTCTAAATTTTTCTTTGAGGATATTTGAGCTTCTGTACTTAAAACCATTTGGAATTATTTCCAATTTTATATACATATATATACACCTATGTATCTCCACTCATGTGCTCACAGAAATCTCATTTGATCCTGTTACCTATATCATAAGGAAAATTTAAAAATTTGGTTAACTAAAGCTCCCAAGCTAATCTTCCTTTGCCCATGATTTTCCCAAGAGAAAAAGACCATATTACATGACAAAGGAATGGCATTACAAACACTATTTAAATTAATGAACATATAGTATATTTTATGATCATATTTTTGAGCGTGAGTTTGATTTATAAGGAAAGACCCTACATTTACAGAGATGTATCCTGACAGGCAGCTAGATGATAATCAAGCTTACATTTATAGCCAGAAAACTAATAAAGGTAAAGAAATATGTGCTTTAAAAAAGAGGGAAAAAACCTAAAAAATCAAAACCAAACTTAACTTAGAAGTGTTTTTTCAGCTCATACCAAAAAGTAAGGTAGATTGAGAGACAGAATTGGAGAAGTACTTGCTAGAATTACTGCTCTGAAAAGTTTATCTTTGTTTGTGATTCCTTTATAAACCCCTATTTTAAGGAATTTATTGGTAGCCTCTAAATGTATGCATTTTGGCCTCAGTTTTATGAGACATAATTTAAACTTCCAAATGCTTGGGTGTTTTTTTTTTACTCTTAGAGATAAAAGGTCTCTGACAATATTCCAGTTAAGAGACGCTTACAAACACTTTACTAGTTATAAGTTTTAAGAACAAACGTTACTTGTTTTCAAAATTCGTATTACAGACTAAAAGGGGGAAAAAATAATTTCTGCCAGTTCACTCTGTTTTACCCATGTAAAAATAAACTTTGAAGACAAACTTTGCAGAAGAAATGCTCCAGATTTTCAGAGCGGGCTAGCAAGTTCTGCTAAACCACAGAGCAGGCTGAGGCTTTGGAGAGAACTTAACAGCTGACATGGTTCAAAAGAAGACAACACCACTTTTCAGGCAAGATTAAAATATATTTGCTACCTGATACTGTCATTCATGACAGACACCGTGTTTACAAACTCCTTGTCTTCACATATCTTCACATACTGCACAACATCTCCCCATGAACTGTGCGGGTATGCGGCAGAGCCACCAAACTGCATCCAGCACATCAGAGCCAGCCCTGCAGTGCAGCTCCTTCCCCTGGGGAACTTCCCAGGCCTTCCTTTCCAGGGCTGGTGGCTCTCAGGGGGGCAAGGCAGAAAGCAGAGCCCCGTGCCAGCCCTGAGGCACGGAGCGCAGAGGAGTCAGAGCCACAGTCCCCAGGCAGCAGCTGTCCCTGGCGGAGGGAAAGGGGGCTCCCTCTCGGGCACTGGGGACCCTCTCTGGGGACTTTCTCTGCCCTAGCCCTCCACTCCAGCTTAGGTTACAGGAAAATGCTCCAGTCACTTTTTTACCACCCCAGCAGATCACTCTCCACTGTCTGGAAAAGGAGGGAAACTGATGCATATGATGGAGAGAATTTTCCAAGGAAAAAGACCTGCTCAGTATATTTTAAAACAAACAGAAACTTCGAAAAATTTTTTGTCTTATTAGTGTTTAATGCATTTTTAG
>VZTB01016973.1:344226-358356 GCA_013397245.1 Thryothorus ludovicianus | reverse complement strand
AAAAAAAAAAGCAGTATGAATTCAAAGTGTAACATTTACCCAGTTAACTGGGTAAGAGCAAAACAGTGAGGCTGAGTTACTCTGGGCTCTGTCTCTAGATTTAGGACTCAACAGAGCAAACACTGGAAATTTCCAGTCAGACACGAGAAGTTGAAGAGAGAAAGTTGCAAACCCCATCAACATGCAATTATGCAAATCTATTATGTTTTAAACATTAATTTGTAACTATCATTCAGGATTTAAAATGGACCCATTTCTGCCATGGGACCCACAAACATAGTTTATAAGAACATACCAGGTAAAGGTTCTTACAATTCTCATGTTAGTGATCAGAGAAATTAATTATTAATTAATATATAACTATGTTGATATACAATATATTAATTGTATGCTCATATTTTTAACTTTAAACAGTCAAGTGTTTAATTTTTGCTTTTAAATAGCTGCAGAAACACTGCAAATTTTACAATTACAGACATCATAAAAAGCACAGCCTAGGGCAACGAAACAGTTGAGTGATCACTTAAAAACACCCTAAAGGGTTTAGATTTCACAAGTTCACCTCTTACTTAAAACATCCAAACTACAAACTACTGATGACATTCCTGATGACCAGGGGTCAGGAGTCTGAAAGACCTTTGCCACTGCTCACAGAGCAATAGGAGGTCAGCAATATTAGCTACCAGTAGCAGAGAGTGACCTGGCAGATCTGGGAACTTCTAAAGCACAAAGTTAAATTACAGACCTCTGCCCCAGCATGGAGTTGATAAAAGAATATGCAAGCAAGCTAGCGTACAGGAGGAAGAGGATTATTATAAAGTAATGATGATTTGGCATGGGAAAGATATTCTTAGGACTTATGTACTAACTTGGAAGTTGAGTTTCTTTCTTTTTTTCACTAGTTTCCTAAGCATATTGGAGAAGCTGAATTTCAGTGTAGAGAAAGATACAGTAAAAGATAATACAATCACTGTAATTGACTTATTAAATGTTAATATATTTATAGAACCATTCCATTTCAGGAAATGTTTCTATTTAAGTTACATACTTTACTAAAACATTACAACAAGGAATGAATTCATGGTTTTAAGTCCTACCTCTCACATTCCATATTTCATAGAGGTTATGATCACAGCCATAATTCAGTGCTACTTTTTCTGGCCAGTCCTAATAAAACCAGTTCTAAAAATACATTTTCCCTGGATGTATAGATACTTTCACAGCATTAAGCCTGTACAACTTTCATAGATGTGGCTTTAGTTCACTCATAGGTTTTAAAGTTAAATTATTGCGTATAAGTATTCCTGTAATACTTGCACAGTTTATGAAAAAATAAATGAGAAAAGGACTAAATTAGGACAAAAATAAGAGCAAACATCTGGTACTGAATACACATTATTCACCTAGAATAAGATACTTTGACCACAGCAAATAAATATAAATGGAATGGTACAAATTCCATTTATAAAGTGAATTTCCATAATGTGAGAGAACTACTATATTTTATTACTCTAAATAGTATATTAGAGTTTTTGCCTCTCCAAAATGCCTGAATTTTTTGATTACTTCTCATAAGAATGATTCAAACCTGCACATTTTGAATATGTTATCATCACTTCATTTTTTTAATCTTAAAACCTTGATGGGGCAGTGACCCACAGGTTACTTTTCCTGTAATATCAAGTCATATTATAGAAAAGATTTAAAATTGACTGGTTTTGGTTGTACTGAAACTAATTGTATTGCACTACTACAGAAAAGCTTTTCAGTGCATGAACTCAGTAATCTGCTAACATGAAAATGAGAAAATCTCTCTGAGTATACATTCAAAAGTCTCATTGTCATGAGAACTCTCCTTCAGTTCCATTTGGATGTCTGCATTTTGAAATCGAGCTTGGCTGAATCAGCTGGCCCAACTACTGACTGAGATGATGATAGCAATAAAAACGGGAATAGCAAATCCTGGCACACGGCTTTCCCTGGGAAGGCGATCAGTCATTTTCTATCTTTGGCTTTGATTCTCCATTGGGATCTTTCAGTGCAGAGCCCAGACCCAGGGAAGAAGTTAACAGATCTCTGCATTAAGTTAATGCCACTCTGCACGGAGACAGGAGTGAGCACTACTAATTCTTAATGTGAAATGGGGCCCCTACATACTGTATATGTTAATGGCAAGCTGTACAAGCTCAGTGTGCTGAAAACCAGATTTTAAATCTGCTGACCTGTGGCAGGTCCCCTAGTGGGGAGCCACAAATGCACACTGCTGCATTTTTGTACTGGATTAAATTCCGGATCTAGACCACTATGTGATCAGAGACAAAAGGGATCACAGGCGTGAATACCTGTCATCATGTGGTGAAATGAGTAGAAGCCTGTGCTCAAGAGAGGCTCAAGCCCAGAATAACAGAACAATACAAACTGGCAGAAATATATGGGAAACTTGGAAGGTGCCTACATGCACAATTTTAAGCAAACCAACGCTACTGGTCTCACTCGGAGCACTTTTAAATGAAAATAGTTTAACATAATAACAAAAACCCACAACTCTTAAGAGGAAATGACAGCTGTTGCAAGTAAATTTCAATAAGGGTAGTTCCCTGCTGATAAAAACTGGCACATCTCCATCCATTTCAGTGTAACTATGTGGACTAACATTGCCTGAAAATCTAACCCAATGTTTTGAACAACTCAAGAGCTACAAGGAAATACATAGATGGAAGACACTGGTAATTACAAGGGTGAGAAAGAAGGGTAATTACTGAGGAAACAAAGTCAGTAAAGGAAAAATATGTGAAGTCTATTATACAAATAGACAACTTGTGTTTTGGGATGCTTGATTTGGGTTCTATCAACATTTCTGTTACAAATGACAACAGGTCTGATACCAAGAATAACATCGGAAAAATGCCCTTGTACCACAATGGATCTTAACAGGACACACCATTACCAAAATACGATGCACCATGCATTATTAAGGCAAATCTAACACTTTTTCAATGGCAAGAGGTAATTTTTCTTGGTGACTGTCACTGCACACAAATTTATGAGAACACAGTAAACTCAGTATTTTTACACAGACATGTACCATGTCTTGCCTACATGTAAATAAAGACATTCATCTGAAGTAACTGTAAGATCTGTATTAAAAAAATGGAATGATAGCTGACGATTAAGACAGTTGAAGATTTTTGCCTCTGGCATAAAGTTTAAAGAAGTTCTTTTAAAAGACAAAGAAAACAGAATTTCAGGACCAGATGTCTAGGAAGATCCCATTTGGATTTGAGCTACTTAAATTTGCAATCATGTATTTATACATCTAACAGAGCTTCTGTTTCCCCTAGAATTTGAAAATTAACTAGCTTTGTAGCATCTTCCTTGATCTGCCACCCGTGCCCTGAGGATTAGAGACTCCACCTGAGCTTGTTTTACAAGCATAACAGAAAAAATTAATCTCTGCTGGCAGCGATCCCACTGGGATACTGATGAATAATGATATCCCTCTCTTGCTGCCCTCTCAGTCCACTAGAAAAGCCACTCTAACCCAGCAACGTGGAAACCGCTGAAACCATTCCAGCTGTGGATTAGCAGGCAGTCAAGCATCCATCTGTTCTGTGTGAATCAAGAGAAAGCAAACACGCATTCTTATAGCTAAAGAAGTATTAAAAATTAGCATCTTATATGACTGTATATAGTAAATATTAAGATAATCATATACAAAAGAAAAAATAATCTGTTATCTACACCTCATGTTTACAACTGCTTGTTGTCTTAAGCTAATGATAAACCAGTTGAAATTAATCTCTTTAACCTACAAAATAATGTGTACTTAATGATTTAATATGTTTAAGATAAAATTTCCTAATTCTGTTTGCATCAGTTGTACCTAAAAATCTTTTGTCAAGAGACATGTATGCACCCATTTTGTAAACAAGCATGGTTTCAGCCTGCCAGAAAAAACATTTAAGAGGCCTGTTGTGAGATGCATTTTAGCCATTTTCTCACCCCATAAGGTGGGAAGAATAGACTTGAGATATTTTCTCTTCCTGAAAACAAGCAGTTTGAGTAATCTATGCTGGCTTGCTACTCTTTTCCACTGGAAGACAGAAAGGAAAGGTGGTGGAAGTGGAAATTGGAACGTGGGCAACCCAATCAAATTGGTGATGTCTGATTTGATTCTTCCATGGAAAGAGGACAATGGCATACTATAAATTAAGGAAAGCTGAATTTGAGCATTACCCCAGAAAAAAAGTACTTATAAAAGTGCATACTTTGACAGTTTTCCCATACATCAATTCTAATACTTTGCTTGATGCCTGGCTTATGTTTTTTAAGTTGCAGAGGTGAAGAAAATGTGCAACTGTTTGTTCCCTACAAGCAACCTTCCTATTGTACAAGAAATTTCCAAATATAAATACATTTTTTTCATATGCTTTCAAAATTTTTCAAATGATAAAACCTTTTGGTAGCAAAAATCTCTTTGCAATTTCTTCTAACATTAGAGGTAGCATATCTAAGTAGCTGTGAAATAAAGCATCTTGTAAATATTAGGCAATAGGAGAGGCCTATTTTTAAAATATTTCTAAATAGGAGAGGCTGATTTCTTAAAAGTTCATCTCTGATAATACATAACATCAACATTTAAAGTAAAATTCAATTTGTGAAGCTAGACAGGCCCCCATCAAAAAAAAAGAAGAAAATGAGACAAAGAAAGAATCTAAATGCAAATAGGAAAATACAAGTGTCAGATACTTCATTAATGACTGATCAGTAATCCTCTTATGTTCTTTTTTTTTTTAACTACTGTGCTAAAGGAACAATATATCTTGGATATCAATCTTATATGATGTAATCATTTCAGCCAAACCAATCCTTATCCTGAAGTTTCTGTTCCAGAGAACAAGCTACAATGTCATCCTCTTTCTTAACAGTTTTACAAGCAATATCTTCTATGCTGACAGAGAAGAGTATTTTGTGCCTTTAAACAGCAATCTGTGTGGCCCAGTTGGTGTCACTAAGTGAACTGTATTCCAAGAAAACAAAGTCATTAGTATGATTGTTAACTGTTATAATTGTAGTACAATTGTATAAATCTATCAAAGGCAAAGGCATTATCTAGAAGCCAGTGAAGACAAAAGAACTGCAGGGTGCAAAAGGCCTAAATTTGGCTACCCTGCTTCGATTGGGAGGAATAAAGCAGGTAGAACTTGAACTGACTTGTTAAAGACAAACTGAGCCTGTAAGGCTTCCTGCTGGAACATTTGGGACATGAGAACACACAGCCATTGATCAAAATAGCCTTACAGATTACAAAACATTCAGCTCTACCATAATAAAGACGCTGTTGAGAACTTTGGTTCTGTTTCAACAAACACAAACATTATTTCAACAAATATATTGTATATTTGAAAATATACAGCCATATAACATGACAGCTGAATAGCCATTTTATTTCCTGTGTGAATACTTTGCATGCATACATCTATGCATAATTTGCAATCTTGCACAATGGTGACTACAATTCTAACTGCCAAGCAGTAAGTAAAAGATGTTTGTGCTAAAAGAGACAAACAAATTAGTGGTCCATGGCTGAACTGCATGCAGCTTTGAGCAGTCAGCTAAACCAAGCTTGCTATCACTGAGCTTGCTTCTACCATGGGCAAACACTGATTTGCCACACATGGCAGCCAATGTTCACCTTTGAGAGTATTAGAATACTTTCCAATGCTATAATTGCATCCTGGGAAAGGAATTTATTTTCTCATTTTTCTGACAGAAACAGCTACTAAAGCAGGTGTTTGAAAAGGGGATATAGCCTGAAGCTACTGACTACCACAGCTATATACACTTTCAAAAGTTTTTCCCTTGGATGTTGCATTGCAATCAAAGCAAATTAAAAAAAAAAAAACAACCTAAAAAAAACCACCCTATATTATACCCAGGATACTGGTTCTTGTTTTATGGTCTTTGTTGTGGCAAATGGTTGCCAGAAATGTTAGCTACAACTTTAAAATGGGTTTTAATTTAAATTTTGTGGGTATTGATTCAGTTGGTTTGGTGGTTTTTTTTTTTAATTAGCATTTAATGACAGAAATTAAGTAAGAAGATTGGACAGGGAAAAAAAGGAGATTAAATTGGAGGTTAGAAATTCACGTATACTGGAGATGCAAAGGATTTGTATTTTCTGGTTTTGACTGTAATTCTTTCTTATTGATGCCATAAAAATGGAAGACTTATGCCATGTTGACTTAGCTGTCACTGGTGGGCATTGTTACCTTGATTTACTAATGGACTGTGCTTTCCTGGAAAGACAGCCAGCATACTATGCCTTCAAACTAAAATTCAAAGAATCGTTTGGAAAAAGAAGACCAGGAAACAGTTGAATGATGATAGAAAAATATTACTAAATTCAAGTACTACAGCAACATTAAAAACTGCTCCATCTACTGGGACTAGAGAAAAATCAAGACTAATTAAGTGTATGAGTATCCATATAAGTACTTTTCCTGCTAAGCACAAGATACTTTTGAATATACTGGATATAGATGATGAAATCTGGATGCTGTTGAAACACACTGTAGCATTTTGTTTAATTTTCATGAACCCCAACATAATTTTCCAATTTAAACTATTAAACACACTAAGATACCATCCAAATGATTCAAGTGGGAAATGAAGCACAAATGTTTTAATGTTAAAATACAGAGAATAAAGACTATAAAAAAATTAAGTAAATTACCCAGGAAATGTCTGGGTAAAGGATGAAATTTATGCATTGTACTGTCTTTGGTACAGATTTTTTGTAAAGAAAAGATTTAACTGTAAGAGGTAACAGTTTTCTTCTGTTAAAAATATACAAAAATATTTATTCTATTACCAAGGTATGAATAATGGCTGAGGCCACAATAATGATGTTCATATTTTTGAGAGTGTACCACAGATGTGAAAACAGACATGGAAGTTCCTTAAAGGCTAGCATGTAACAAACTGGATTCCATCTGATGTAAATTTTACATTATAAAATACTTCTATTCTTGACACTGAAACACCATATTAAAAAGGAATAGCTTAATGAATAGAGTTTTGCTGTGCTTTTATGCCTGGAAGAAAATCATAATAACATCCTTATTTTCTTCTAAATTAAATGCAAACATAACTTTATACTAACTGTAAACATTGACTGACTTCAGAAGAGTGATCTGATTTTTTTCTGAAATGACTAAAGAACACAGACCCAGTTTTATATAATATCTTAAAAATTCTTAAAAGCAATGTTTCTGCCATGGTTTGCATGTCTAATATTAAATGAAACAGAAACAGATCACATTAACTTCTTTTTTTTGACAGTATTTTTGTAAGGCAATAATTCTTACCAGGTGTTTAACTGGAGACCTGTTGAAAAGATGGGTTATCACTGAGACAAAAACCTTTGTGGCCCCTTCATGGGAGACCAAATCAGCAACAGAATCCCCATACAGAAATAAAATTATTTTAGACTGAGAGTGTAAATACTCACAAAGAATTGCATATTTCCCTGGTTGGAACAGGAATTGCCAACAATAATGAAGAGGAAATAAAGCTCCAGGTTAATTGAGTTACCTAGGTTCTCACAGTACAAATACCTACCAGGTAATGAAAGACAGATAAGGCATTAATAACTTTACTCATTTGCTATCTATGTATCTTGAGAGTCCCTGTTTCATGAATATCCCCCTTATACCTTCCAAGTCTGTCATTCCAACAATGACAGATTTTCTGCTGAGTTCCAAATTACTCAGTCTAATACAAGCCAGTGTCACCATACCAATTTTCAAAAAGAAATATAGGGAAGAGGTACGTGGATACCAAACTTCTAGGTACCACAGAAAGACAGACTCATATGGTCCACTATAACAAAAATATCAGGTTCTCTCTCTAATAGAACCTTCCCTAAGGAAAAAACCTTTTCTCTTACAGTTTACATGAAAGACAGCCGTAGGCACATGAAAACCAACCAGTTCTCTTTTGTAGGCAGTATTTAAAAAAAAAAAAAATCAGAGACAACATGGAGATAAAACAAGGATGAAAGATGGGAATGGCATACTCCCCTTCACTGTCTGATATAGACAGGTATGACAAAGTTTTGCTCTGTAAATAGGAATATTAACCAGATAACAAGACAAGTTAAAAAGCACCAACAATCATGAAACTAGTGGCACTAGGTGTCACAGGCCTGATCAATCAGAAAGACAGACTTTCTTTCCTCAAGGTACAACAAATAATTATTTGATTTTAAAAACATTTGTGCAGAAAAAGACAAGAATTACCCTAAAGTACCTATCATTATTTTTTACCTAGACCTCTTTTTAATCTCTGCACCTAACTATCAGAATTAAAGGAAACATTCTTTAGACACCTCAGGGAAATCCAGCCTGTCAGTAATAATTCATGAACACTTTCTCATCAATAATACTTAATGCAAGAAGCACCATAACTCAACAGTGATTAAGCTCATTTGGATTACTACTGTCTGAGCACAGTTAGGAAAGGTTTAAAGAAAGCTCTGTGGAAAAGTATCAAACATTTTCTCTCAGGAAAAAAAGTTACCAGTCCACTAGCACAAGCCAGTGACAAAAATAACTGAATGTGAAGTTCTACCAGCCAACTACAAATCCAAGACACTCACACATTTCAGGAGCAGATTTACTGAGAGGAGCAAGGAAACCATGAAGGGATTTTCGGCCACCCATTTGAATCACTTATTACTGTATATTTCCAGCATGACTGTTGGGCTGTTACCATGTGCCATGCTCCTGTTCGTGTTATGAACACTCAACCCCTACACCAGACTGGGGAAAAAAAAATAATTTGATCTTGTAAAATGCTGTCAGATGATCAAAATTAAAAGATAAAATAAAAACAGAGAAAAGAACAGATACTGGACCAGACTATGAGTGGTCTTCCACTAAGTGAAAACAAATCCTGCTATTATGTGACTTTTTTGAGAGATCAATCAACACTAAAAACTGGATGACTCACAACTACCTTTTTATATGAATTGTAAAGATTCCTTGATAATTCACTGGTGATCAATCTTGAATTTTGAACTTCCATTCAGTATGTGAAAATATCAATCTGAAACTCAAAATCCCTTAATCAAACTCAGATTTAACCCTCTTAATACATTCCTAAATTTCTAAATTACTGAATAAAATCTTGCTTTTTTCCACATTTTGTCTTAAACAAACTTCCGCTCCTCTCCAAGTTATTTATATATTTGGTACATATCTCCCATTTGAAAAATCAAAATCAGGATTTTCTTTCTTCAAATTGTTCACATCTGCCTTCCTTATATACATCAGAAACTTGTAAATATCTAAAGGTTTACAAGCTTAGGCAAAACTCCAGCAAATAATAAGTGTTACATCTATGAAATCCTGCAACTGCATGGGAAATACTTTGATGGTTATTCTTAAAAAACACAGTCCAAAATTTGAAACTTTAAAACTGAGTGATCAGGAGAATAATGACAATTAAAATTATTTTTCTAATAGTAACAGGCCTGTTTGTACTATAGCTACAGCTTTCAGTGTCAGCATCATTAAGAGATTCTTCAAATTACTTTTTAAACATCCTTTTCCCTTGGGATTTTCACTTATACCTAATTAGACTACTTACCCCATGCCATGTAATTCCCTATTGCCAAAACCGCTAAATGCTTCAATAAGAAGGAGGAGGGCAACAGTGGAGTGAGGCAGATGTAATGTCATTGGTTAACAATAGAGGTGTGAAGCAACTGCTGTAATTATAAAACTCATTAATGCACAGTGTTTAGGGGAAAAAAAACCCTTGGCAATAACTGTTGAAATGGCACTTTTCAACACAACATGAGATTGAAAAAAAAACCTTTCACTTTACACCTTCAACAAGACAGAATAGTAATAATTATGAGAATCAACATCCACAAAAACTAATAATTATGAGAATCAACATCCACAAAAAAAGTAAGCAAGAACTGTCAGCTCTAATGGCATCCAGCACTTGTAAATCCTTTTAATCTTTAAAATTGATACATGTGGCACATTTTGACCCCTAAGTAATTTTATTTTTAGTCTCACTCCTCTTGAGATTGTAAATGGAAAACTTACAAAACTGTATTATCAGGAAAAGAAAAATTAGAAAAAATTTAAGCAAGACTAATGAACTAATGAACTAAAATTTTATAATCTCTACCAACATTAGGGATCTAAGTTGCATCTACAATAGAAATATTTGCCAGTTACTTTCGCAATTCATGAATGCACACAGTTTAAACAAGCAAATTCAAACAGGCAGCACTAGGCTCTTCTTCCATCATTCCTTTTCCATATCCTGCTCATCAGCTAAGGCAGTGTTATGAAATGCCACCACTGCTAATATTTTCAAAGTTTCCTTAACAAAATTTGTCTGAAAAAAAATCCTGACATTTCTAGATGCAGAAAATTTTCACTAGAGAGGACATTTTAAAGAGAGGGTAGCTGGAGTAAAGCACTCCTCCTGAGTACTCAACATTGTATTATTTAACTTCTGTTCACATGTGGGTATTTCTTCTTAAAACTGCAATTATTTTACATACAGCACATCTAGGTATTGTGGATGGTTACTATTTTGAATTCACCCGAATACATTAAATTTCATTTCATGTAATTGCAATATTTTCTGACAGTAGAACAACAGATAGCAATACCCCTATTTAGGCTGTCTAACAGTTTCCATTACAAAATATTATTGTGGCCTTTATTTTACACTCTGAATGTTTGCAGCAGGTGCTTTAAATTTATCAGGAAGAAAAGCCTCTGTACTAGGAAAGTGGTTTTTCTAGTGTCATAAAATGCTGATCAGGTTTTGTTGAATTGCAAACTGTTGAATAATAAGATTTTAACTTTTCTTCTTGTATTTTTCCTCAGAGAAGTTTTGGCAGCATGCCGAAACAATAATGAAAAAATAAGAAGATACATAAACACTGTAAGATGGGCCTTTAAATTATGAAGCTAACACTCAGAAATCAGAATACTACTGAATTTGGGCCACTTGTATAATGTATTTAATGTATCAAAGACTATAATCGTATGGGTAGAAATAGGTTTTCCTGGATAATATTCAGGCACTTCTTGTTTTGAAATATATTTGAGTTATACCATGTTGAAAAATCTGTAGTTATAACTATGTAAGTACAACTTAGAAAAGACAAATATCAGATTTGTATAGATTCTGCACATTATAAAAGGAGGTAAGAAGAAAAAGAAGTGTATAAAGCAATTTTGATGCACTGATAAGATGAAATACTTGAAACATCAAAAATGATTCAAGCGTATTTCTAAAAACAATTAAAAAATTAAATTAGAGATCAGGGAGAAAGGTTCTTTATTCTGTGCGCTTTTTTCGTATATTTGCATTTTTAAGAAATATCAGCACTTACTGTCAGAATTAAGAGCAATTCTTCAATATTGCTTTCAGGTTTCAACTGATCCTTGAACATCCCAATAGTTGGATGTTTCAAATAGTAATAGGAGGCAATCCGGCCGTAGGTCAGGGGCTCAATGCTGCGACTGTCCTGGTGGCAGAAGAATTAAACACACAGAGTTCCCAAGTGGTTCAGTATAACGGGCTCCTACATAACTGTGAAACATGTTCAGACTACTTTTAAGAGACAACACCAAAAATAATTCAGCATCGTGATTTAGCCACAACAGTTTTCAATGTAAGTCTCACAAAGAGCTCCACAGACAAACTCTAGCATCTCTCAAGGAGTATGTATCTTGCTGTTCACAGCTTCTAGGAGCATGTATCTTACTGAATCTTGTAAGGCACAGATTATTCTTACCTCCCCAACTTCAATACAGTAGGAGCCTTCCAAATCAAACAGGGATTTCTCAACCAGGCTTGAGAGGTACTTATTCATAGTGTCATGGCTCACATCATCCAAGTTATAGTAACTAGATAAAATGAGAGCAGATGCATGACATGAATATTTTTTAACAACAACATCTTCTAGGAAAACTTACAAGGCTTCTACAATATACACATAGAACAGCAAATAACCATATTAAACAATTAAACAAAGTCCTTTAAAAAGATTAACAAGAAATCCATGATTCTTAAATGGTTTGTGGGAGCAACCAACATAAGACAAATATGTACATGTGGAAAGATTTGTCCATCTGTTAATAGAAACAGAATTCCATATTCTGTTGATACAAACAGAAGTGGACTGGCACTATTTTGTTAGTGGGAAAATTTTCCTGCTTTCACAGGTATACTTTCCTGACAAGTGTGAAAGTGAACAAGCAACATTAACAAAAGTAACAATATTTTAACTTCAAGAGGAAGGAAGAACAGGAGTAGCTCCAGGAGAGCAACTCTCCCTACATCCTGCAACTCTGGATATAAAACTAGGCATATAGTGACATCTCTTGAAAAAGTAAACTTATATCAATCCAAATGTTGGTGTTGGTGGTTATATTTCTGTGACATTTTAGAATTGCTAAAAACAGGAATAGGGTATTTATTAATGTGGTTACAACACATGTTCACTGTCAGACAAAATGTTTATGTAAACTGTATCATCACAATGGCTTAGTTCCCTGTATGAAGGAAAAATATTCATAAAGTGAGCCAAAACATATTTTCTTTTTATGCTAGCCTATAAAAAAGACACAGAGATTGAAGTTTACACTCCTTAACTGTAGAGCTTGAGGGTATCATAAGATTTTACTCATATAAACCAACATAATTCCAGTGAGAACTTTTACTCCAGATAAAAATGCAGTAAGAACTTGTGTCCCTAGATTCAGCAAAGGCACCAGATCAGAAAGTAACAATTAAGTTCAATTAGTAATAAAGAAAAACTGAGCATGCTTAGAAAGTATTAACATTTTGAATTTAAGCAGAGTAATTAAACCATACAATTTAGAAACAGAATTAAAACAAACAAAAAATCTCACGATTTACTGAATTGATAAGCAGAATAAAAAAGACAGTACTTGCTCATTTAATTCTGTCAAATACTATGGCAGAAATAGACTACTGAGATTGTGAGATGATGAAAGATGCTCCTTTGTTCTACCTGCCTTGCTTTATTAAAATTTACTACTGTGGTGATGTACTCAGCATTCCCACTTGAAATAACCCCACTGTAGTAGAGAGTAGGTTCTTTCAATGCTATTTTGTGCAGGTGAACAGCAGGCAGCAAAAGAGTGTGCTGAGATTAATTTTAGCCAATTTTACAAAGTTACTGCTGCACCTGAGTTAGTTTTTTTGAGCTCCTTTCACTGCTACATAAAAGAAATGTGCACTTGCAGAATGTTATTCATCTGAAGTATTTTAAATATCTGCTTCAGGATGAGGTAAAATGTAATCACTGATTAAAAAAAGAGAACTTTAGGCAACCAGTTCAGTTGTGGATGGTATATTTGGGCAGATGAATCCCATTCTCTGAGTTAAACTCTGTATCATTTACTGTAACACTGCTGTTAGAAAATCTCAAAAAATGGAATAAAATTTTTATGAGCTACAAATATCTTTATATAACTGCTTAATTTAAAACATCCGATTTGTATTATTATTTTCTTAAACAAAAGTTTTACCATGCATCTCTTTAAATTGCAGTAGCATAACTGAAAAAGCCTGAATGCTAAATAGCAGTATTGCAATATCCAGATATTTTCCTCCTGCTATTAATTCCAAATTATGGGATTAATTCCCTGAAGCTTTGAATGTTCATTTATAATTGGGTCAAGTTGGAGTAAACCAGTCCTACCATAAGAAAAAGATTTAAAAAATGTGTTCTGATACCAGCCAGCTACGTGAGACAACAACAGAGCATAGATACACGGCAGTGGAGTATTCAACTCTGTGACATTTTATATGGGGTCGTGCTGAGATGATCTGAAATACTTAACAATGCACCTATTGTCCAAACCCAAACCAAACTAACAGAAATATTTGTATTGAGTACAGTGTTTTCTGTAGTAGCCAGCCATGTATTATCAGCTTCATGCAAAGAAAACTCATTTGTTGAAAAATTACTCTAATAGTGTTTTTGATGCAACCTAAATTTCATGAGTGTCCTTTTAAATTAAGTGACATGGTGATAATACAAAATGGTCAAAATTT
>VZTB01016973.1:323418-334675 GCA_013397245.1 Thryothorus ludovicianus | reverse complement strand
TAGTTTAGAGTTCTAATGCTCTGCATTTTTTAATTTCCCAAGAAGACTAGGTGGAAATTCTGTTTTGTGGGAGATTCTCAGCATAGGACTAGATACAGATTTAAAACCTAATAAAGACTTGAAAAGAATTAAAGGAAATTATTTTAGCACCTGCAGGCTCCCAATAGCACTTGCCCATAAAGCACCTGGCAGAAAATGCTATGGACATTAACATGATTTCAGAAATACCACATGCTGGAGTACATCAAGAAATACTTAATGATCTAAAGGATTAATTCTTTTTTTGCCACATTATTTTAGTGGGTGTCTGATCACAGGACAGGTGACATACCATTTACCCAAAACAGCATTGTGGCAAAGGCAGGCTATACTGGGGACAGCTCAGAATGATCTGCATACCAGCTGGAGCTAGGCAGGATGATAGCAATCACCGAAAATATTGCACACATGGTTTCACCAGGACACCCTAATGAAAGCAAACGTTATCACAGAGGAACAGCTGATAGTTATTCTCTCATTTATTAGGAAAGTCCAAGTCTTAATAAATTCTCTAAAGAAAACGGGGCAGAACATGTCAATGTGGTAGCTAAAAAAAAATGTATTGCATTATAAATACAATATCTGAAGGAAAGTGATAATCTGGAATTTTATTTCAGGGATGCTGATGTAGCCCTCTCAATAAGGTTTTTTTTATTGCTGTAACTAAGTTGTAAAGTTATCTGCCAAAAAATGCATTTATATTTAGAGAAAAAATTATAAAAAATATGTCCACATGAGTTTTAACCCACATGTGGGCCAGCAATGCTCTTACACAGGAGACTGCTAACTATTCTAGGCTTCAACAGGAGACAGATCACCTTTGGATCAACTCTAACCTCGAGTTACCTTGAGATTAAATTGCATTTATATTGTATACTCACCTTGGGTTCATTATAAGTCGACGGAAGAAGTAAGTCCAGGTGATATAATCCATTGCATCCTGCTTAGATGTAATAGTTCCAGCAGCAATTTCAGCATTCAAGTGGTCAGCCAGCACCTCTAACAAGCTGAAGAGCAGGAAACAAAAGGATTTAGCTGACTTTACAATCACAAATACAGGTAATATATTTTGTAGAATTGTCCATTAAAAGGTTTATTACTTTTAATCTGAAAATATTATATATTTATCTTCCAGTAAAAGGGAAGAGGAGAAGAAGGGGGAATGTAATTGCAAGGTCAGTCATCTTCTTTACATGGTAGTGGAATGAAGTTCAAATTATTTTTTGATTGGACCAAGAATGCACAAGTTTAAGTTATTCATGGAACATATTCAGATGGAGCTAGTCAGTGGTAACTTCTGAATATTGTATGTTGACCATATGATCATGCTGATTTAATCCAATAGAGAATCATATGGAAAGACAAACAGGAAATGAAACAGTGGCAATAGCTTAGCTAATACTTGACAAATACTTCAGGGCTATTAAAATTACATCAAAAACTGCTTCCCCCAGAATTTGCCTCATCTTCAGCCAATGTAAAAAACAAAAAAAACAAAACCAAAAGAAAAGAAGAGCAGCTACTTTTACCCAGAAAGATCTAAACACAGAAACAGAATAATAAAAGCAGCTTAAAATGATTCTTAAAAAATAAAATACTCAGTCATTAAACAGAACAAAGACGTCCATTAGGGTATCTAATGAGATCATGTCTGGCTAGAGTTCAATCAGAGAATTGCAAATATCCTTAAGGTTCAACCTAATTTTTCTTGTATTACATCCTTTTTCTTCTTCCAGTGTTCTTTTCCTGTTGCTAAAAGTAAAGAATAATCTGGCATGGGTAGCTGTTTTACTGCTCTGTGCTGGTGACTGCATGCTTCTAAGGGTCAGAACTGCAGACATTCTACACAGATTGTCCAACAGAAGCTGGACAGATGATTCAATAGCAATTCCACGATAACGGAATTCTGGATTTTCCTTTGTTTCTAATGTGCTGTGTTGCAGGCCCATGATTAGGGAGAGCACAAGGACTCTTATGAGTTGACAATCAAGTCATACAACTAATACGTAAAAAATGGCTTTAAGAAAAAACGTTAATTAAAAATTACGAAGTTTACTTTTACAAATCAGAAATACTACACAAAACTGATAAATCTTTGGTAAAACAGATGGAAAAGCATTCCAAAACTAAAACCTCCCCCCAAAACCCCCACCAGTATCTCTTTGAAGATATTAAATACTTGATCATAAAAGAGACCAAAACAAACCTAAGTTAAGTGATTCACAACCTATAGAGAATTAAACAAGATTGTTATTAATGTGACTCTTCATCTGCAAAGTTATCAAATATTCTTTTTTATAATAAAAGATGGAATATATCAGAACTACAAAGTAAATATAGACACACAAATGAATCTACTAGTAACATAGAATATTTATAGTCTTCCAAACATGAACGAAGGTGTGATTACTACTGTTACATTGAAGATATGATTTCTTTCTTTAGAAACATCACTTCCCAAGGAATAGAGATATTTCTTAGTTTATGCTAATGCCACGCACTCTGGATAAATAATCAACATTTTAATCACACTACTCTTTTCACTTATTAGACATCACTTTGAAGAAGTTCAACTCCTAGACTTTTGTGCTAAGTGCAATTTCTATGTTAAAAAAAAGTGTGGTTTCCTAAGGAAATGAAGGGTATGTTTCCACATTTGCAAAAATTGTATGTCTGTCTGTGCACCACAGAAATTAACTTTCAAATACACCACCCCATTTCAACTACATTTCAAAGGTTGATTGCACTTGCAAACTCCAAGAAGTTTCCTGAGCAGATAGAAGTCCCATTATCACTTATGTTGAAGGATAAACTTTCCTTACGAGAACAATACTGTGAATTCTTTGCCACTGAGAAAAGTTTTCAGTAATGTTCATGCTTTATTAGATGTCTGAGCTCCATGAAACATTCCTCTACAGGAGACCAATGTAACTCCTTTGGCTTCTCAATGAGCAACTAAACATATTAAAAATATCAAAACCAAGGCACTAATTACATTATGCTGGACAGCAAACTTTGCATCACCCAGGTTCCAAGAGGCTGTGAAAATGTGCTGTTTCTACACTTCTCACAAAAACCTTGCAATTTTATAGGGAAAGATATGTTAAAACTGTATCAGTAAGAGTTTACACCATGTAAACTTGAACTTTGAACTTTCTGAGCTTTTGAGATTTTCTAGAATGTGATATCTAGAATTACAGAATCATAGAATTCACAGAATAACTAGGTTAGAAGAGACCTCCTAGATCATCGAGTCCAACCCATGCCCTAGCACCTCAACTAAACCATGGCACTGAGGGCCACATCCAGTCATTTTTAAACACATCCAGGGATGGTGACTCCACCACCTCCCCAGGCAGACCATTGCAGTACTTTATGATACAAATATTCCAGGTAAAAAGTGCTAGAAACTCACCTTGTTTTTTATCTATTGGTGACTTGTCACAGAATTTCAAAGAGGGTTCTGAGGATCATGGATAGTTTTCCTAAACACTGCCCTTGAAGAACAGTTTGAGCTTTCACATGCCTGAGACAACTCCCAGAAATGGAGAGGCACTTGTGGTATTATTTGGGAATGGACTGATGAGCTCAGCAGTGCTTCAAAACTCATGGAAGAAAGGATTTTTCTACATTAAGAGGGGTAATTTCTTTTTTTAAATTGACTTCTCTTGATTCCGGTATTTAGGACTTATCCAGCACAGGAATTTTGTTTGCCTTTCCTCTATCCCTCGATTATAGTATTGTTCATAGTTTGATCAGCCTTTCTGATTGCTTTATCTTTACCTTGATTCCACCGGGAAAGGTTCATAAAGGAATTTTTTGTAGAAGTCTTTCTTAATATCATGAACTAGAATGACAGCTTTTCCTTGGTCATCGAACTGTGGTCTGCCAGCACGCCCCATCATCTGAAGTACATCTGCCAAAGAGACAATAATGTATAAAATATTTGTTTGGATGTATAAATAAATGTATTTATGTCTTTATAACGTACAATATAGTTTTTTTGCATTACTTTGGCCTTGTGTGCCCTATTGGCTTTGACACTTCTAAGCTTTTTTCCACCTCAGACAAAGTTATGATGAACTTCTTTCTGTCAGAGACAATCTTTTTGTATATTTAAAGACCACCCATTGCAATAGAATCTAGGCTTATATCTAATATAAATTGCCTTTACTATCCTTCTATTCCACATCCATCCCTCATTTTATCACATGCAAAGATGATGAGTAAGAGAACTCATGAAGGCTACAATGACAATTGTTTATCATTTCCTAATTTTCAAATAGTTAACACTTACACAAGTTCCTCATCTAGGCTTTCCTGCTAGATAAAATTTCCTAGGTTTTGAGTATTTTAGACATAGAATGATATAGGCAATTTCTAATTACTGACCACTGTGCTATTTACCACTCAAACAAGTTATATTAGTTTTTATCACTGGAGTAGAGATGGTTTCATATTGTACGTTGTCCCTACATCACATCATGATATACAGATTTAAAAGCTGGTTCAGTCATTCTACCTACACACCATTATTTATAAATACTAATTAATGATTTTTATAAACATTGAAAATACTAGTTTATGCAAAACATGCTCAACTTGCTAGCTGCCCTCAAGGATAATGCTTATCATCTATTTGTTTGTCTTCTCTTCATTTGAAAAGTACATCTGTGTAGGTTGTTTTGTGTCTCATTCACCAAAGCTCTGAATCCTTTCTGGTACCTCCAACTGCTATTTAACTTTGAAGAAACAATGGAAAGCAATTCATAGGTTTTATATCTTTATTTTAAAAGTTTTAATGTTTTGCATATTCTGTATGAGCTCTATCATACCTGCCCAGTATGTGGCTTGCAGCACCTGGCATTTTGAACAGATTTATTTGAGTTAAGAATCAGTAAGCTTTTGGCCCAAAGCTCTGTTGAGGAAGGAAAATCCAGAAAGTAAAGAATGGGATATAGCAAATGACCTTAACAGGAGAAACAAACAGCCCAGTTGTGAGTTTTTAGCAGTTTATTCCTTTTGTTAGCTTAGGAGTGACATTAAGATGTAAAATGAAACTAGTTTAAATCTGCTGCTTCTGAAAAGGTATGTGCACAGGATGGTCATGAAACAACTTCTTGCTATTCTATGTGGTGAATTAAATTGTGCATAATACCATATAGGAAATGGATTTACCAAAAAGAATCAGGAAACTATTTTTGCCAATATCCACTACGTAATTATCCAAACTCAATATTTTCTTTATTGACTACATGTTGCTTGGCTGCTCTTAATCACTGGACTAAACTCCTGAAATATTAAATATGATCCAACAGGCTGACTAAATAAATGACTGTTAACTGAGAAAGTCCTCCCCAAAACTTCTGACTTCACTCAAAGAAGCATTCTTGCCTATTTTGAAAATGCTGAGCACGCCAGAGTGATTCATTCTGCCCTCAGCTGCTTCCTTGGATCCAAAAGCATTCCTGACACAGAAAGGTAACTTCAGTAGGGAGAAGCCAAGTAATACCATGATGGAATATTGAAGGCATAACTTGAGGGCAGCATTAAAGACAGTATTGTGAAACTTTTGGAAGTATTTCAGAAAGAAATTAATTACATTTTCATTTTATTTCTGCAGCAAAACTGTACTACCTATCCACAGAAGTTCCAGATGCATAAATATTCTCTAGAAAGTTAAAAATAAAAATGCTTTAGGCAAACCACACCACATGTTTCTTCATAAAATAAGGAATCTGCATTTTCTGTTGCAGTGCAGGCAACAAAATCTGAATGCTTCCATCACAGATGGTGGTATTCCATCCACCCCCTCCCGAAGTCTTACTGAAAATTCAGGAATTGAACAACACCCAGTGTTGAAGTTACCTTAATCAAAAATGCCAGTAAAGAGTGAAAGTATCAGCATTCCCTAAAGCCGTTATGTGAACTTTACAAGAGATTTCTAAAACAGCATAGTAAGTCTGCACTGTTTATTGAGTCTCTGATTTCTTTTCAATATATTATTTTCTCTGTTACTGATTCCTCACAGTGCCATGGATTCAACATAAAATTTAAAACTTCTGTTGATTTCTCTCCTGGCCACTTTCCCCTATTCAGCAATAAGTGATCATCACCGTTCTTCCAGCCGGCACAAGCGCGATACGACTTCGCTGCCGAGACTGTTTTCACTACGTTTGCATCAGCCAAAGTCTCTCACAAAATACAAGTGAGCATGGCTAAGATCCCAGGTCAGACCAGAATCTTTGAACAAGAGAATTGGTCTGGAAATTGATCCCAAGTTTCCTGCAGAGCACTAACCACTAAATGATGGGTTACTTGAAGAAGTAACCCCTGTAGTATTTTCAGTTTGAGCTTTTTTCACACTACTAAACTTCTCTTGCTGAAAAGACATGGTTAAAAAGATGCAAGCTCTGTATTTACCTAACAAATACCATTTAGATCATCCTTAGGTGTGCATATCGCTAGCGTAGTATAGGAACATTTAATGATAAACATTCTCTTTTGAAAAGAGAAAGGGAAAATAGAACAGGAAACCTGGAATAAATTTAGCTTGTCCTCATTCTTCAAACTTAGTACCATCCAGACAAATATTCTCCCTGTCTGAACTCTGAAAAAAGTTCTTCCAGGGTTCACTTTCTTCAGCTTGTTGAAAACACTGCAGAACACTTTATGAAAACTGGAGTTTACTGGAGCCAGAAAGCAATGAAAGTCTGTATCAAGCCAGAAATTCAAATATTTAATTTAGCTGCTTATTTCTGAAGTATCCCTTATATCACTGAAGATACCAGGCCAGTTAAGGTTTTTTGTTTACTACCAAGTAACTATGTATACATTTTATTTTCTCATATGTGTGTGATTCAACTGTTGCATTTCAGACCACGGCTAAGTTTACTGTTAAAAATTTGTTTCTATTTAGAAAAAGTTTAAGAAATGAAAAAAAAATTGCATGCCTGAAAAGTTCCTTTTATACAATTACCTAGTTAACTAGATATGGCTTTATATTTTCCCTTTAATTGTTTAATGTCAATTTTGGGTGATACACATTAAAGGAATTTAACATGAAAAAAGATTTGTGAAACAGAAACATTTTAATTATTTCATAAAATCTTCAGAGATTTTGCATTAAATTACATTTTGTCATTAAACAAAGAAAAAACCCTTACCTCGTCTCTCCTAGTCTTTATCCAAATTCAGTTACTAAATAATTCAGGTCATTTGCATACACTTGTAATACTTTTCAGCATATGAACATTTCCATAATTTATGTGAGTACCTGTAATGGGATAATCCACGTAACGCCTTGTTTTTCCATCATAGTATTCTGTTCCTTTAACAATTACTAAATGAGCTGGAAAATTTACACCCCAAGCTAATGTGCTTGTGGCAATAAGAACCTAAGAAAAAAAGAAAGATTAATGAGGTATATGTAACAAAAAGCCAACTTTTAAAATTCCATGTAAAACTCATTACAGCAAGATTCAAACAGAACACATGTACCTGGATTTTGCAGTTCACAAACAATTCTTCCACAGTTTTCCTGTCCCTTTCATGCAGACCTGCATGGTGCATGCCTATACCAAAAGCAAGTGTCAGCTTCAGATTCGAATCTCTAACTGTGACTATAATGTCATTCATCTGCAACAGAAAGAATAATTGCATGCTTTAAAACAGATTACTAAGAAATGTTAAACCTTTAGATTTCTTATCATTATTTTTTTGTTTTTGTTACAACGATAATTTGCCCAAAGCGATTTATAACAGCAGGAAAACAGAGCCTTCTTCAGTCTCTGAAAAGACTGGTTTTGTCTAAAAAAAATACTTTATTAGCAATGGGGGTGGAATACAAAATGCACATGACTTTATTGACATGCTAAGTAACACAGACAAGGAAATGAAAATGCTGAAAATATCTTGACAGGTCTGGCAAATACTGTGCATTCTGTTCTGTGTTTGTTTAATGCAATCCCTAGTATCAAAGGGGTTAGTACTGGTATAAAAACATAGCAAATCCCTGCAACCAGTAACATAATAACAGTCATGAAAAATAAATTTGGCTCTCTCTAATGCCTTTGAATAGATAGACTGTTCCTCAGTGTGATAATTTTGCAGTTATTATTATTCCTCAAGAAAGCTTCCTATTCACATGCTGAAATGCAAATTAATTTGGAAATTCTTTTTGAGTGTGAGTTTGTAATTTACAGACTCAAATTCTGTAGTGAAATCCAACATCTATTAAGTGTGTTCATTTAAAACTTTCAGATAAAAAGCTCTTTTTATTACTATTACTAATTCTTTCAAATCTGATGTCAATGATTCTTGGAATCATTTTAACTACTATGATTTTATCTATCTTTCTTGACTACATTTTCAAGTCATAAATTTGATAATAAGCTTACTTATTTTTGTAGATGACCTCCATGAAAAGCCTCTTAGTAATAACAAACAAAACTATCTTGTTAAATGATTCTACCCTTCAAAATTATTTTGATTGTTTTATATCTAAGGTCATTTATTATTTTATGTGATTTTAATATAATTATAGCCAGGAACTTTATAAATTTATACTCTTATTAGTGGTTTCCTGGTGCCACCAGCAGTGGCATGATGATATTGCATACTTAGGGCAGAATCATTCATGGTCTTGGGAGGTATAGCCAAGGTTGGAGAAAAAATAGTAGTGCAGAACAAATTAGCCAGGGTAGCTGAATAATTTGGACATAGTGTTCAGCTTCATCTCAGACTGAATTTTCCAAAGTACTGAGATATGACAGCTGCATGACTACAGTGGTATCTTCATTTCTGCTTAGGACTCTGAGGTGTTTCACTTCTGATGTTCAGATTGTTACCTCTCCTGTGTTGTATAATTCTCAGATCTTAGTGTGAATAAAATGCTTCACAGATCTAAACTCAAGTACCATGTCGCTACTATTATAAAAATAATCCTTAAAAGGTACAAAAAACCTCAGAGAATATAACAGTCCATATTGAGGATTGTAAAACAAACAAACAAACAAACAAACAATATAGATTTTGTAAATCAATCAATTTTTTTCAGGAAGACTGAATTGCAAAGCATTTATTGAAAATAAATCTATTTGTTGAAGTGATCTTGGCTAACAGAACCACAACTGATGGCAGTAACAGAGAAACTAATTAAAAGAAAAAGTTCAACTTTCGACAGATCAATTTCGTCTGTCAGTGGAAGCTGCTAAACTTTATTTCCCCTCACTGTGCAGTAGCCTGGATGTTCCTGAGAGTTTTCTGTACTATAAGACACGGGAGGTTTGTTGCATAAACTGATCAAGCATATGTAAAAGAAAAGGGTGCTTACAGAAGAAAAGAGTAAAAGTGTCCATAAAACCCTGAAAAGAAAGGGAGTAGAAAGAAAAAAAAAAACCAGGGAATTGAGAAACGAAGAGGGGATAAGTCCATTTCGGAAAGGGAAGCAAGAAGAGGGGTAGATAAGTCAAAGAGAGTAAAGAGATGAATGAAAGGAGGATATGTTAAAGGATAAAGTTTATCTATCTAGATACAATCAGCAAACCTTTGATTTCTCTAATCAACATGTAGACATGTGACTTCAGTGTAGACAACATGAATTATGACCCATCTTAAAGAGTTTTTCTTCTAAGACTAAAAAATATGTGTATAAAATGGGAACACAATTATTCTCTACAATTATGACCATTAACACACAATGCTAAAAATATTATCAAACCAATTGACGATTTTTTACTACAGGTTTATTTATTGGTACTAGTACTACATAGATTCCTTATGCCTATGTACACACTTTGAGAAATAATAACTATATGTACATATTTAACAGGAAATTAAGATGAAAAAAGTAGAAGACAAAATTGGTAAATATGTGAAAAACAAAAAAAAATATATTTACATTTTAGTCAGTTTCTGCATTCAAAAATTGACAGAAGATACTACATTACTGAATTAATTTTCCTTCTCCCCACCAAGAATCTGCACCTTATGACAGTAAGGGAACAAGCCAACTCCAAAGACATTTATTTCATTACTCACATCAAAAGAATAAGATATTGGAAAAATAATGAATCTCACCCCCCTTTTCCTCTAGAACAGTACAGGGATCAAATTAGCTGATGGGGATTAGTCCGTAGTGATCTGACTGCTCCTTCAGCACACATGGTTTTACACTGGGAGCTACTTCCAGTACACAACCCGAGCTGAACCTTTCTGCCATAGAGTTGCCAGCACAAAACATCCTAAATTCACACTGCTGGGGATTTATTCAAAGATGTTCTTCTTGCTTTTACAATCAGTGGTGGTTATTTTTTTTCCCCTCTGACTCGTATTACAGCGGCAGCCTGTGGTGCTGTTAGTCATACCTGCAAAGCAGCGTAATTTACCACAGGAAAACTAAAGAACCCTTAGCAGGAGCACTGGCACATGTACTGCTATCCTGTCATTTTAGCAGCAGGGAATCCTAGTCATTTTTAGCTGACCCCCTTACTTTCACATAAATCACTGTAATAAACATAACTGTTTTACCATAGGCACAATCCAAGGCTTAAAATTCTCATGACAATTTATTTATAAATGTAACTCCCTTATGTCAGTGTAGTGTAAGAATATTATAACTTTCTATTAGGAAATAATGGCACAATTAATAGGTTCATTAACCAGAAACAGACACAGCACTGTGACTATAAAACAAATCTAACATTTCTGCATTGTTATGACTCAATTACTATTTATCTTCCTGAAAACAACTGTAATGAAGTTTTACTCACAGAAGGCTAAATCAAATATCTCATATCTTAAGAACAGAAAAACATATATTAAAATAATATAAAAACGACATTAAAAAAAATCTGTACAATACCAATGCAGGGAACTTAATGCCAGGAAGGGATTTTTCCCTGGACTCATAGACAACTAGGATCAGGCCCATGATAAAAGGTTTTGCTATCCTTCCTAGTTTGTTTTTTTGTTTGTTTGTTTTTTTGGGTTGTTTTGTTTGTTTTTTTTTTTAATGAACAAAGAAAAATATCTCCTGAAAACCAATATGGGAACCTGGTAGGATAGCAAAACATTTATTCTAAAAAATAAACTTCACTACTACATTTTTTATTCTAATTTCTAAACAAGCCAGATTTTTCTCAAACTACTAAGTAGTCATTTTCTTTGTTCCTGCACATATGTAAACTGTTGAACCATTTACTTTAAGCTAATAGAA